>CM076571.1:925264579-925361909 GCA_034641835.2 Pinus albicaulis | reverse complement strand
GTTGAAGAACCAGTAGAAAGTATTTAAGAGCCATTAGAAAGCGTTGAAGAACTAGCAGAGAACGTTGAGGAATCAGCATGAAACGTTGAAAAACCAACGGAAAACATTGAAGAGCCAGTAGAAAACATTGAGGATCGAGCGACTGCAGTAGGAGATCAAACAATGGAAGGAAAAAATGAAGGATTCTTCGGCGAAGGACAAGTAGATCCTGAAGGAGAGGGAAAATATGAGAATTCTCTCTCTACCCTAGGATTTCCTATTAGTGATCTCCCTAGAGGAGCAACTCCCATGAAGAATATCCCACTTTCAGCCTTACCTAACTTCCATGGTTTATCTTCTAAAGATCCTGACGAATTTCTTTTTGAATTTGATACATTATGCAGAAGTTATGATTATGTTACTAATGCCCAGAAGTTGAAGCTGTTTCCAGCAACACTAAAAGGAAATGCACTAAGGTGGTTCATGAGTCTTGGAGGCCATGTAATCACAACATGGGAACAGATGAAATAGACATTTCTGCTTAAATATCAAGACTATTGTCGGACAAGAGAAAAGAGGGAGGAATTATTTAAGATGGTACAAAAGGAGGACAAGAATTTGGAGGACTTTGTGGAAAGACTACAATACAATCTGTAGAGATCCAATCATCCTAATGTAACTAAGGATATTCTTAAAACAATATTACTGAAAAGGGTGAGGGATGACTATTTAGACATGCTAAATATGCTTGGTAAAGGGGATATATCTAGAGAATCATATGATGAAATTGTTGACCTCTGTAAAAGATGTTCAAGAGGAGCTGCAAGGAACAGGCCAAACAGCAGAGATGCCACATATTCAACAGTTAAGAAATCAGCCAGTGGAGGAGCAACAAGAGCCGACATAGGTAATTTACTCGAAGAATTTAAAACTGAAATGTTAAGTTCTTTTGCTTCACAGATTGACACCTTGCAGGTTAAAAAGAAACAAGCCGAAGCAGAAGCAGCTTTGGCTGTCTTTTTCCCCAAATGCAAAGATAAACACCCACTAAGGGAATGCCCATTGGACAAGATACCAATTTGCACCCTTTGTGAGAAATATCATGAAACACAACAATGCCCTTATTTACCAGGAATAAAGGCAACATTGCAACCAACCGAAGAAGAAGCTGAAGCAGTCTATCTACTAACACAGAGAAGGCAATGGCAACCACAAGGACAAGGTATGAACTCTAATATGCCATTTACATCTTCTAATCGTTGGAACAATTATCCTTCTTTTAGTCAAACAAATTACCCTCCCTTTAACGAAATGAAATACCCACCCTTTAATAAAATGAATTACCCACCCATGCAACAAACAAACCCTCCCTTTGTAGATCCTGCAATGTGGACTCCTTGGCCTCCACAACAACAATCTTACTTTAATCAATGGAATTCAAATTGGAGGGGTCAACAACTCCCATTTCCAAATCAATTTCCTCAATTTCAACAACCACTTCCTCTACCATCAGGTGCTCCACCAAATAATCAAATGAGACTCCAGCTACCTATACAACCAAATCCTAACCCCAATAATAAAGCTGTGCAAGTTATTGATATTCAGAACTAGCCTACATTTCCTGTTTTCCCTGCACAATGTAATGACATTCATTTACGATCTGGGAAAATAGTTGAACCCATTATTGATGATGTTACCTCTTCCGATTCTGATAAAGAAGAAACTGAGAAACATGATTCACATAAAGAGGTACAACCACCCTCTAATAAGGGTGCTGAAACATCAGAACCACCATTCCCTAAGCATTTAGTTTTAACTAGAACGCCTGAGCCACCTGCTTTTAATCTTTTAGGGAATTGCAGAATCTATATATTAAAATTCCACTTTTATAGGAACTAAGAGATGTACCAATTAATTATGCCAGAACCATGAGAGATATTTTTGTTAAGAAACCTGGTAGGAAAGCTAAAGATCCCCTTACAGTTCATGTTATGGGTGATCTATATGCATTAATGTCCGGTAAAACCCCTCCAGTTAAATATGGTGATCCTGGCCATCCTACTGTGAGAGTCCAAATTGGTAAAACAATAATCCCTCAAGTTCTGGTAGACTTAGGTGCTGCTATAAACATTATGACTCTTGAAACTTCACAATTGTTACAGCTAAAGAACACAATTAGAGATACACCAACCATTCTAGAGTTAGCTGACCGTTATACAATCAAACCAGAAGGAGTTGTTAAAGACTTAATCATCTCAGTTGAGTCCTGGAATTACCCAGCTGACTTTGTGGTGTTACAAACTAAAACAAAGTTGGGGGGACATCCTCTAATTCTGGGAAGGCCTTGGTTAGCCACAGCTGATGCCTTTATCAGCTGTAGATCTGGTTTAATGACAATTTCCAATGGATATGAAACTAAACAGCTTACTCTCTACCCTCATGCTACACCCATGATTGATAATGAGAATTCTATATGGATGGACTATGATGATAACACTATTCAACCTATGTTGACTATCGGACAAGCTTTAAACCTTAAAGATACCACTGAGGATGAGGTAATTAATAATTTAATTTGTGAATCCTCCTCTGTGACTTCTGAAACACATAATCAACTGGCTGCACTTTTGGAATCAAATACCCAGGAAAAGCTTAAATCTGAAGATCTACCTCAAACATCAACCACCATCTCTTCTAAAAGCATAACAGTAGAAATCGAACCTGGCAAAACACTGAACATAAATCATGATCTGGCAGTTGCTGAAAAACAACAATTAATGAAGTTACTGCTTGAAAATAAGGAAGCATTCACATGGGACTATACAGATATGAAGGGAATCCCCCCTGAATTATGTACTCACCGGATCTATATTAAGGAAGGTTGTCGACCAGTCTGTCAACCCCAAAGATGAATGAACCCTAATTTAAGAGAAATTGTTAAAGAGGAAATTCAGAAATTTCTTAATGTAGGATTTATATACCCTATATCTGACAGTGAATGGGTTTCCCCATTGGTAATAGTTCCTAAGAAAAATGGGAAATGGAGAGTGTGTCTAGATTATAGAGCCTTAAATAAAGCCACTCAAAAGGATCACTTTCCTTTACCGTTCATTGATCAGGTGTTGGATAGTTTGTCAGGGAAGAAATTCTTCTCCTTTTTAGATGGATTTAGTGGGTATAACCAAATCAGAATTGCATCCCAAGACCAAGATAAGACCAATTTTACTAGCCCTTGAGGAACTTTTTCCTATAGATTTCTTCCATTTGGACTATGTAATGCACCAAAAACTTTTCAAAGGGCAGTTATAGGAATATTTTCTGATATGCTGAATGAATCCATGGAAATATTTATGGATGACTTGACCCCTTATGGTGTGTCTTTTGAAGATGCATTACAGAGTATTGAGAAGGTACTTAAAAATTGTATACAAGCTCACCTCTCCTTAAGCACTAAAAAATGTCATATGATGATGAGTGAAGGAGTAGTGCTTGGAAATTTTATCTCGTCTCAAGGAATTCAGGTAGATCCATCCAAAATACAAGTCATTCAGAATCTTCCTATTTCTAAAACACAAACTGATGTCAGAAGTTTCCTAGGACATGCTGGATATTACAGGAGATTTATTTAAAAAGTTTCCAAAATAGCTTCCCCTTTATTTGTGTTACTTATGAAAAATGTTGAATTTTAAGTGGACTAATCTTTGCCAAGAGGCCTTTGTATAACTCAAGCATCAGTTATCCATAGCTCCTATTTTGAGAGGACCTGATTGAGCACTTCCCTTTCATATATCTTCGGATGCTTCAGATACTACAATTGGAGCTGTCTTGGGACAAGAGGAAAACCATCTTCCTTATGCTATCTACTTTATCAGTAAGAATATGACCCCTGTTGAGCTTAATTATACAGTTACCGAAAAGGAATTTTTAGCAGTAATTTATGCCATTAATAAATTTTGACATTACATTACTGGTTACTCTACTTTTTTCCATACTGATCACTCAGCTATTAAGTATTTAATGAAAAAGTCTGTCACAAATGCTCGAGTTACCAGATGGTTATTGTTATTACAAGAGTTTGATATTACAATTGTAGATCGACCAGGTAAAGAAAATGTTGTTGCTGATTTCCTTTCATAGTTAAAAACTGATAATAATATTCCAGTAGATGATTCCTTTCCTTATGAGTATTTATTTGTAGTATCTACTCACTCACCATGGTATGCAAACATTGCCAATTATTTGGTTGCAGGGAAGTTACCATCACACCTGTCACATCGAGAGAAAAGAAAAATCATTCAACAAAGTGCTCGATATAGCTGGATAAGTGGGTGTCTTTTCTACACAGGACTTGATCATGAAATCCGGAGATGCATTAGAGAGGATGAGGTGTATGATATACTAAAAGCTTTTCATGATGGCCCTTGTGGAGGGCATTTTGCTGATAAAATAACGGCACATATAATTCTTAGGATGGGTTATTATTGGCTCTCACTCTTTAAGGATGTAAATAAATATGTTCGGGCTTGTGACAGCTATCAGAGAATGGGTCAACCTAATCATAGAGATGAAATTCCATTAAACCCCCAAGTAATACTTGAACCTTTTGAAAGATGGGACTTAGATTTTATAGGACCCATTAATCCTCCATCCAACCAAAGAGTTTATATATTAGTCTGCACATATTATATGACTAAATGGGTGGAGGCCAAAGCACTTCTTAGAGCTAATGAAGAAGCTGTCCTAGCTTTCCTATTTGAAGAAATCTTTGTTAGATTTGGGATCCCTAGAGAGCTAGTTACAGATGGAGGACCTCCTTTCAATTCTCATGGTTTCAAAGCCACCCTTCAGAAATATCATATTCACCATAAAATTACTACACCATACCACCCCCAAGCCAACGGGAGGGTGGAAAGTACAAATAAAGTAATAGAAGCCATTCTAACCAAAACAGTGAAGGATAACTGGAAGGATTGGTCTCAAAAGCTCCCTGAAGCACTATGGGCTTACAGAACTACCTAGAGAAATACTACAAGATTTTCTCCCTATGAATTGGTTTATGGTAAAATTGTTGTTTTTCCTGTGGAATTTGAAATTAAAACTTTAAGGACTGCTTTAGTTGTTAACCTTGATTTGACTGATGTGCAGACAGCTAGGTTGCAATAGCTTCTTGAACTGGATGAAAAAAGATTAGATGCCATTCATCAGAAAACTATGATCGAAAAACAAAGAACAAAGTGGCATGATAAAATCATCAAGCACAAGCAGTTCCAAAAAGGTAATTGGGCTTTATTGTATGATTCTCGGTTTGAAAACTTTCAAGGGAAGCTACGTACAAGATGGCTGGGACCGTGTGAAGTAGATGATGTTTTTCCCAATGGAACAGTAAGGCTCTTAACAATTGATGATTCTAAAACACCACTACTAGTAAATGTTCATTGGCTTCGTTTGTACCAGCGCCCTATTTCTAAAGAAGATTTTAAGGCCACTTGCATGGAAAATGCACATTATCTTTTTCTAGGGGAGTCTTCTGCTCCTCACTGCATTTAATTTTTTTTTTGCACTGTATTTTTAGTATTAGATTAGATTTCTTAAACTAATAATCCCTGTCAAGGGTTGGCATGTTACAATTGATTATTTTGCAAATTCTTGATTAAGGAAGGACTTACCAAGGAAGGACAATTTCACCACAAGAAGATCCAAGCTTCATTTTGAGAAGCTTTGCTTCCCTTACTTAGATTCATTTCCCCATCTCCCAAGTAACATTTCATCATTCATTTCCCTTCATTCCTTTTTCCCTTTTCATATCATTTTTCCTTATTTTCCTATTTTTTCCATTGCTGAAACACCATTCTTCAGCAAATATTTTCCCTATTCTTCACTGTTGAAATAGAATTTCTCAGAAAATATTTTCCCACTGCTAAAACATCACTTCTTAGCAACATTCTCCCTATTTTTCCATTGCTGAAACACCACTTTCAGCAGTATTTCATTCATTTTTCCGTTGTTGAAACACCATTTCTTTCTCCAAAAACATGACTATGCAACTTTTTCAGTCCTTCATTTTCACTTCTCTTACACCTTGTGTGAATAATGTCCATTCACTGCCTTTTTATTATGATCAAGTAGACTCTAATATGATCTCCCTTATGTTTCAAAGAGTTTCTAAAGTTCTTCCATGACTATTGAGCTATTATAAACAAGCACTATATTTTTCAAACTACAAGAAAAGGTAAATATAAGGTATGTGAATTTTATGTAATACAATTAAACGATAGTTTAAAGAGAAGATTTTGTTCATCATGACCACAATCTCCACACACTCCAAAACATCATTTCACAATAGTTGGGGGGGAATATCGAAATTATATGTCATCATTTCACAGCATGCCAATTACCGTCATTCTTCCTACCCATTACTTCGCCTCTTCACCCATACTCCATGTTCTCATTCGAAAAGTTTACTCTGTTCGAAGTCTGGTAACTTTTCTCTTTGCCTCTGCATTTTACCCAAGCTAGTAACTATGGGAGGACGGGCTATTAGACATGAGCTCGACTCAATAGCTCTGCTTGAATTGTTCCCAGACGTGTATCAGATTTTTCAGCAAGCAGGTTGGGTGGGATATTTTGAGAGACTTCAAGAGTTCGATCCACAGCAGGTCCTGGAATTTGCACAAAATCTTCAGGAGGACCATTCTATTGTCTAGGGAGTCCGAATTCCGGTTTCAAAGGGAGATATAGCACAAGTTTCAGGTTTTCCAGTCAATGGTACTCGATGGTTTAGTCGGAAGCACATCATTCTAAATGCACAATAGGACTTTCTTCTGCCAAGAGAACACGTCGAGCTTAAAGGCCGGGGTGTGGGACTTCACTCATTGCCTCCTCCTTGGCTAAAATTTACTGAATTTGTCAAACATTATCTCACTTGTAAAGGTCACTATCAAGTATTCTATCAGCACGACTTTGTCTTAATGAGTCATTTATGACATGGTAGACAAGTGAACATTCCTTACTATTTACTTGGATGTATTAGAAATATGTCATATTATTGTAAACAGGTAAAATTCCCATTCCTTTCCCTCACCCATCACCGCCTTTGTCAGCTACTGATTCAGAGGGGTTTTTCTCAACAAAACCCTCCTCGAAACAATTTACCTTGACCTCCTGAGCAAGCTTCCAAAATTCCTCAAGAAACTGCTGAGAACCCCCAAGAAATCCCTGAAAGTTCCCATGAGCAGCAACCAGAGAATATCCTTGACCCTCCATCAATTCCATCCACAAAACCAACTAATCCATCTAATCTAGTTAACATGTCTTCAAGTCCATCTCACCACTTATCAGAATCATCTGATCCTACCGTCCATATTCCCAGTGATAACTCTCAGGCCGATACACCACCATCTTCCTCTATTCGTAAAATAAAAAGGTGAATTACAATCGCCTCTCTATCCAAAAAACAAACAAGGGTCGTAACTAAAGCAGCTACCTCCTCTGATAGCCCTTCTCCTAGGGAAAAACCCTCTCATAAAAAGAAAAAGAAAACTGATTTTTCTGCCTTCTTACCTAGGAGACGAATGACGACGTCTATTGAATCAGAAACCATTCCTATTACCCCTGATCCCGCAGCCATTTTGTTAAAACTCCATTCATCACCATCCTCCCAAACCCCAAAATTATTACCTTTCTCACCTTGTGGCACTGAAACATAAGAAACAGATGCCTAGGGTAATATGACATCATTTTGTACAGAACAAGTATTTGTCCCACAAGAACCAGCTACTCAGTCAATAGCTACTCCACAAGAACCAGGTACTTAGTCAGTAGCTGAAACACAAGAACCAACTGCTAATGTGCAAAAACTAGACATCCAAGATGCTACTCATTCAGTAGCTACCACAAGGGAACCAACTCTAGCTATCACACAAGAATCAGCTACAGCTGAAACACTGCAATAAACTCCAGAGAAAGCAACTGATACACAAGGCCCAGTCACCATGGCCTCCCTTTTATAGGAAAATGAGTTTTTAAAATCAGAATTAAAAGCCTATAAGCGAGAATTGGTAATGGCAAGGGAAGCCTTTGACAAGGAGCTAAATTTTTATACCCTGGCCCATACAGCATCCATGGCAGACAAACATACAGAGAATGATCCATATAAGGAATATATGTGCCATCAATGTGGAAACATCTATCAGCAAGCAGGATATAAGATAGTTCAAGTTCCAATACCAGGATCATCTACATCGTTTGTAGTCAAAGAAGAATGCCCTATTGTTACACAAGAACCAGTAGGGCCTTCAAAAATTTCAGAAAAATAAGTCAATGTACAAGTATCTTGCCCTACTGTAACTGATTCTGCTACTCAGACTATACCTCAGCGTACCACTTGCAATGCCGGAACACAAACTGAACCATGGAGAGAGATGGAAATAATGAATAAGTGGAGGAAACAGTATGCTATTTCCCAAGATAAAACTTTACAGCAACACAAATTGGTTTGGGAGAATTATATATATTCTAATTGGGAGACCTGGGAACAGACACTCTAGCAATTTAGAGTTTACAAGAAAGAGAATAAAGAACTAAAAGGCAAACTACTCCTAATGTTTCAACTGGTACAAAAATTATTGGCCACTAGGAAACCATCTCTAAACTATTCTTTATCTCTCTCAGAAAGCCTTGTTTATTTTCAGTTTAAAGAAGTCAAAGACGGAAGACCCCATGAGGTGCTTATAGCTGAAAATTTTGTGAAAACATTTGCAGAAGCTTCCACAAGTGATCAACACCTACTATGTGAGTTGTACCTTCACAATGAAGCTATTCCTAAAAATAGACAGATTAATCTCAACCCTCTTGTTGGTGATATTCAGATCAGGGCATTTGCCTCCTTCCTTGCTAATCAGATTACATGGCAGGCTACTTTTCTTGCAACTAGGCACAATGAAGACAACCGCCTTATTTGGATAAGGCCAGAACCTCAGAACCCTTCCATTTTTTTGGTAGAATATCATCAGTTTTTGCAGAAGCCAGGGATGATTGAGCACATACAACAATTACAGGCTTCAGTACTCCATGATTGTCACCAATTCATCAGGGCCAAAGAAACTGCTGCTCTTAGATCAAACAATATTTTGTGGCAACAATCCTCTAAGGAGAGGCAGGAGTATAATCCTTTTAGCCCTACTAACCTTGAAATTGCATTGTCTAGAGTACCCAACTACATCAGATGTGTTCAGAAATGTGCTGAAAAATCGATAAGGTGCCACTTTCACTTTCCTATTTTATGGATGCCAGCATAAGAATATCATGCTCATTATAGATTGGCTAACAAGGATGAAGCAACAGCTTGGCAGAGATTGCAAAATGTGCAAGGATTCAGAGCTTTAACAAATAACGCCTTCCATAGCTATTGCCTAAGTAATTTGCATGCTAAAAGCCAGTATCCAGACTCTGAATCAAACTAAATTTGCTTGAGGACATGCAATCCTTTCAGTTGGGGGGGATGTTAGGACCCCATAATGTACCATTTTGACCATACATTTTGTTATCATTCCACTCTTTTTCAGTCCATATTTAAAGCTTACACTATCACTTTCATCCATTTTTCCAAAAGTATATAATATTCTTCTCTTTACTATATGTTTAACTTGTTTTACATATAATTTTACATTACTTTTATATTTAATCATTAATCGAAGATATATAGTTGCTGAGACAGTTTGAAGACCGCAGATAATCTATTATGGTTGTCTGAAGACCTCATTGCTGAAACAGTCAACATGGTACGCAAATCCCATTGCTGAAACAGCTCATGATTTGCGATTTTGAAGCAGCATTTCGAGCATGACGGCAACAAGAAAAGACAAGTAAGGAAGTTGTTACATGAGCCACTCTGAAGCCAGTACCATCCTAACCATTGTAAAAACATTTTTCTATGGAAGAACAAAAAGGCCCTATTTCAGAACAGAAGATCAGATTAGGTTAAAAATATGATTTCTATAATGTAAATCAATTGTAATAGATTTCTCCTCTTTAAAAAGAGGAGACATCAGCATTAGAGGATAGTTAGAGACTACGAGAGGTTCATTTCTGAACAGAGAAGGAACGTGACTCTTTTGTAATATGTTGCTTTCGACAGATGAATAAAATTTTGTTCTGAGCATCTCATTTTAATTCCTTCTTCTGGGGAATCTTGTGAGAAGGAAAGGGCCCGCCTTCTTCACAAGATTCACCCATTTGTCCATGTAGTTTGTTAATTGTTCTTTTCATTCATGCCTTGATTAAATCCAGTTTACTGAAGTTATTTATGCAACATCGTAATTCTGTTGTTTATTGCTAAAGCTCTATTTTCATTACTTGTTGCATTGATTTCATACAATTCATTCTTGAGAAGTTGTGGATTATTTTAATTAGCAATCTTGTTAATCAGAAATAGATGCTTGGTAATCAGAAACAGATGCTGAAGATTCCTACTTGGGGAATAGGGTCCTATTCTCTTTTATAGCATAATTGGTCTTCCTTTTTGCAGATTGATTTCCTTTCCTAGATCATTGTCTTTTTAATGTAATCTAGGATTCTTTTAATGATAGTCTTCAATAGAAGGATTGTATTTTTTGTAACTCAAGTAGACTTCAGTTTTGTTAAAGCAAGGTGTGATTAGTGTGATTCTTACTACAACATTTCTTTTCTTTTAAGACTGAGCATATACAGTGTGTGATTTCCTTTGAAATAAACAGACTTCCCTGGGTTGAAAATTTATGTAGCACTTTAATTGTCTAAATTGATAAACAATTAATGTGACCAATAGGTACTAAGCATGGCGTTGAAACCCCCAAGGGCCCGCGCAAGAAGAGGAAAGGTTCAAAAGTCGAAGAGACAGAAGATGTTACGCCAACTGAAGGTGACCTTGATAAGATCGCGTATGTGATAACATCTGCCTCCAAAGATAGGTGGACTACACTGGAAGAGAAATACAAGGCTCCCGTAGAATCATTGCAGACAAGATTGCAGGTGTTGCAACTGAACACCAACAACATTCAAGTGAGCAGGAATCAAGAGAGGCCGATTCAAGCAAGCGTGAGAACAAGTATGATAATCGGCATGGAAGACAGCAGGATTTGCCCCTTCCCTAGAGCAGCAGTCACGATGGAGTAACCTGAATTGCTCGTGCATGTGCAAACCTACCCAGAAGTTGGAATATATTTATCGATGTTGCCCAGTGGTAAGATACATGCCATACAAACAATCATTACAAATGATTTGCAGTGCAGGGAGGCGTGCGTGCACCAAAAACTTAGTGAAGCTGAGGAGAAGATCGCGGCCAAAACAGAAGAGTCTCTCCAAGCTTAGACAACACAACATGCAGCAGTGGCACACCATGCAAAATTGGAGACTTTGACTGATAGACTTTGTGGTGACCTACCAGAGGTTGCTATCCCTACCTCGGATGCGCCCCAGGCTAAAGTTGAAAGTTTCATAGTAGCTTTGAAGGCATCCAGGTCCGAAGTGCAGTTAGTAAAGGCTAATTTTGAGCAGAAAATTTTGGAGTTGTAGGCCAAGCTTCAACCAGAAACTCCGCCAGAAGTATGAGTGTAGCATGCGGCCTTAGTCAAAGAAGCTTCAGGAAGTATTGCCACAACAATTAACAAGGGAACTGAGCTACTAGAGACGGCTATAGGCCTATAGACATCCGTGCAGATGGATCCCCTTGTCTGAAATATTTCGCAAGAGCTGCACGCCAAGGAGCAGGTGTTTGATGACCTTCAAGAGGCATTGCCTACATTTATACCTGCTCAGCAGATGGCCCAGTTGTAGACAAGTCAAATCTTGCACGATGAGGTCAAGGACTTACGAAGAAAGAAGCACATTGTGACATACCATATGAAGCCATGGGCAGACGAAGCGATGAATCCGTCACAAGATCTAGATGTTGTCGTGAAGAACCTGAACCAGACCTATCAAAGCATCAATCTCGTCACAAAAGGGCCTGACTTCTTAGAAATTGGTGGATACAACGCAGAGTGTTGTCGATCAGAATGTGGGCATCCTTGTTCCCTTTATTGCTACCATCGAAGAGTTGAATACAAAGATGAAGGCCCCAGTACCTCTATGACTCAGGACGAGTCACAAGATTGTGTTGGGGGACTATTGGAGCAGGGTCCCTTAGGACCACATTTTTGGGTAATCAATAAGATTTTTTTTAGTTTTGAGTCGTGCACACTAAGAAATGCACGAGTCAAGGGGATTTAGGGTGGGTCAAAGCCCCTTCATGAGTTGTAATGGGCTAAAGGGTAAAAATAGGAGTTGCAAACCACAATTTTCGGATCTTAGATGAGCACAGGCTAAGATATAAATAGGAGTCCAGATCAAGTCGAATAAGATAATTTTTAGAAGTAAGTTATGATATGTCCTGAATTGTGA
Source organism: Pinus albicaulis (assembly GCA_034641835.2). Lineage (NCBI taxonomy): Eukaryota > Viridiplantae > Streptophyta > Pinopsida > Pinales > Pinaceae > Pinus > Pinus albicaulis. The sequence goes on along the minus strand of CM076571.1, from coordinate 925,349,513 downwards.
AGCGAATCTGTAAGTGTCTGTGTCTGAAAGGCTCCTGCTGGCTGTGTGCATGGAGACCTTAGTATGGATGTGTGCGGACCCCGCTGGCTATGTGCACGAGTGAATCTGAAGAAGTGTAAAGGGTTTTACGACTGTTGATGAATAAAGAATTGTTTTGTGACAATTCTGAGTACTAAATGCATATGTGATATGCTTTTGTGATTTGTTTGCTTACGATTTATGTGATCTGTGATTGGATCGGTTGCGTACTTGTTTTACTGCTTAATGTGAATGCTAGATGCATGGATCTATTACTGTAAGACCTAAATAGCACTTTATTAAGACTGTTAAGGGATAGTGAAGCCATTTTCTATGCGCATATAGGGGTGAGCTCCAGACCATGCTATGCCTTGGATGATCATTTGCTCAAAATATTATTGACATAACTTCAAATGGCTTTTAAGCTAGCCTGCGTAAATTGACCTAGATCTGTTTCTAGTTAGGATTTCTGGTGCAAAAGACAGTCTGCTAGTATTATAGATCTGAATACACCCACATCATTTAATTCCCTCTCAGGGTGTGGAAACCTAGTTCCAGCACCCCCCCATACTACTTTGAGTGAGATTTTGACCTATGCAAGTAGGCCACTTCCAAAAGGGCCAGTAGTAAGAGGGTTTTTTTGGATAAGCTTAACTCTAAACCTGGGTCAGGACCCCTCAAGCCAACATCTCGTTGAGGACTCACGCTCACGAGTTAAGTTGCAAGCATCACAACTCATGGGTTGCCTCAGTGTTGGCTCACACTCACGCTCAAGCCTGCAGCCTACACACATAGCCTTGGCCTTTCACACTCCGACCCCCACAACCCACTACCCACAGGCCCATCGCCCAGTTACAGTCACAGAATCCAGGTAGGCAAGCTTCATTTTTTTTACTGCAATTTTTTTCTAAATAAGTTTATTGTTTATAAAATTATATATATAGTTTTTAAAAAAATTATTGTTTACAAAAAATTTCATGCTGCAAAAAACTTAGAACTAACTCAAATGTAAATTAAAAAAAAAAATTCAGACATTCCAGCCTTTACTTCAGTAATCAAAACCTTTAGATTTCAATGACAACCCCAAAATGAACTATTGTAGCATGGAATTTTGTCAAAAAATAAGGGAAAATACTTTTGTGTCAAATGTGTGGACATAAATTCACTGGCTCTTTAACTAGAGCAGTGGATCACCCTCTCAGTATTAGCAATGGAAGTGGAGGTGGTGTTGAAGGTTGCACTAAGATCTCAAACAAACAAAAAACCACAGTGGAGAAAAACTATTTCACCCCAAAGATGGAAAAGGAAAAAAGGGAGAAGGGGCAGCGAATTGAGAGCGAGATTTCCATGTCTTCCTCAAACACCATTAATTCAATCTTAGCCATTGGTGGATCAAGTTATATTACAATAAAAACAAGTGGAAACAAAACATTAAATCAATTTTGGAAACATGTGGAGAGACAAGAAGTTGATGATGTTGTTGCAGAATTCTTTTATGCATGTGCAATTCCCTTTAATGTGGCTAGGAGTCCATATTTTAAAAATGTAATTAAAAAGGCCATTGATTTTAGGAAGGGATATGTTCCTCTTGAATCTGAAGCTTTAAGGACCCCTTTGCTAAAGAAAACAAGAGACAGAGTGACTGAAAAATTTTCTCAAATTAAAGAGTCTTGGAAGCATACATGATGCACAATTTTGAGTGATGGTTGGTCAAATTTGTGTCATCGCCCATAGATCAATGTGCTTGTTTACTGTCCTCAAGGGGTAATTTTCTTGAAGGCAGTTAATGCAATGGATCATGCGAAGACATCATAATTTATTTTTGGAATTTTGGATGAAGCAATTCAAGAGGTTGGGGAGAAAAATGTGGTCCATGTTTTACAGATAATGCATCAAATTGTGTTGGTGCAGGGAAGATGATTATGGAAAATTAAAATCATATTTATTGGACCCCTTGTGCAGCTCATTTCTTGGATTTGAGTTTGCATGATTAATCAAATTTCCTTAGGTCAATGATACAATCTAAAGAGCCAAAACAATTGCAAACTTCATCATCAACCATCGTCTCACTTTGAGCATCTATATGAATAATGCATCTAAAGTGTTGTTGAGTCCTTGTGATACAAGGTTTGCTACTTTTTATATTACTCTGAAAAGAGTTGTTGAGGAAAAAGCAAGCCTAAGAGATGTTTTCTGCAATAATGAGTGGGAGAGATCTCCCCTTTCAAAAAAAACTAAGGGGAAACATGTTGAACAAATAGTGCTCAATAATGGCTTTTGGGAAAATTTAGACAAGGTTTTAAAAATATGTGGCCCAATTTGTTAATGTGCTCCGCATGGTTAATGGTGACAAATCTTTTATGGGTTTTTTTTATGAAAGCATTGATCGTTGCAAAGAGGCCATTGCAAATGCTTTTAATAATGTGGACACTGATTACCAGGAGATATGGGAAGTAATTGATCAAATATGGAAGATGATGCATATTCCATTACATGCAACAACATGTTATTTGGACCCTATATTTTTTGGGTTATCAATACATAGTGATGAAGAAGTCATGAATGGAATTATCCAAGCTATTAAGAAGCTAAATCCAGATCCAACAATTGCAGGTTTGGTCAAATGTAAGTTCAGGGCATACGTGTTAGAAGAAGGGCTATTTGGAACACAATCAACAAAGTATGATAGGAGCATATGTGATCTAGTAGTATGGTGGGAGTTTTATGGATCAGGGGCACCATAATTGCAAATTTTTTCAATTCATATCCTAAGTCAGGGATCAAGTGCATCAATGTGTGAAAGGAATTGGAGTTCCTTTGACCACATTCATTCCAAGAAAATAAATGTATTGTTATCTAGAAGATTAGAAGATATTTTTTATGTTCGTAGTAACTTGCAGTTGGCTTTGAAAAATGTGGCTAAAGAGTCATACAATTCCTCTACTCCGTGGATCGATCCTGTTCCTAATGCATCAAGGGATAAAGTCGATTTTTACATTGATAGTAACATTGACAAGGAATTGCGTGATGAATCCGATGTTGAGGCATCTAGCAGATTCACAACCCCTACTGCTCTTCATGATATAGAACTTTTTGATATAATAAGTGGCCCACGAGAACATCAAGAATAAAACTTGTATTCTTGTTTTGGACTTCTAGTTTACTTTTTGCATGAACAATTTTCTAAAATTGCCAAACTACTTTAAACTTTAAAGTTTATATATTTTGAATATTTTTTTATCAAATTGTTTTCAATATATGAAATCTAATATGGCCCATGGTTTTTTTGAATTTGATATCCTTATGGTTGTTAATTTCTATGTTGAATTATGGAAGTTGATTCTTTATTGGCAATTTGACACTAGCTTTCATGGTTTATATGTGGAAATGGTTTAAATGTTTGAGCAATGATTCTATGTGTTTGCAATGTGCATTATGCACTTTGAAAATTGGCATGCTTATTTCTTTTAGGTGTCGACACGAACCTGGTGACTTAGTGTCCACCAACAACAATTTTTTTAATATATATATATATAAAGATCATGCAAAAATCTTCAAGAAACCAAATTAAGATATTTTGCTTAAACCTTTAGACTGGTGATTGAATACCAACTCTATTTTGTCAATGTCCATCTTCAAAGCATACCTTATGTGATATATGTTGCATTGGTCCAAAACATGAAAAGCAATATAAACAATAGAAATACCTACAAAACTATTGCAACTCTCATGCCATAAATGCTCATCTTGTCAATTGCAAGAAACTACAATATCATTAATACCAACAATGACTCAGCGCCTGTATAAAATATTGCAACTCTCACGCAATAAATGCTCCTCTTGTCAATTGCCAAAAACTACAATATCTTTAATGCCAACAATGACTCTGCCCTTGCACTTGATATTGAAGGGTTTTCACTGCATTTTATAGGTAAATAGCTTACTCTAAACATTTTAACTTTTGTTTTCACTGCATTGATAGGTAAATAGCTTACTCTAATAATTTTAACTTTTCAAAAAAAATTGGCAAGTTTTTTTTTTTTTTTGAAATATTTGGTATATGTAGATTAGTCGTTGAGATAGAATTTGAGTTTATTGAATGTGTTTAAGGAAATTAATAGATTTATGTACTTTTAAATTTCAATCACTAATTTAGATTTATTTTAATTTTGGATTTATAAAGTATCGAGTGAGATAAGTGTTTCAAGATGCAAATATATTTTTTAGTTTAAAAGAAGTTTGATGGTTCTCAGAGTTTCATAGATATTGAGAAGAATCTAAACTGGTTTAACTATTAATCATTATTAATAGTTAATAATTATAATTATTAATTTGTTTTATTTTATTTTATTTTCATTTTCATTTTTATGTAATTTAATCTGATCAAAATATTTATATAACATAATATGATATAATCTTACAACAACTTTTTCATACTAAATTATAGAAATAAATCAAAACATAAAACATTTTAAATTTTAAATTTAAGAACTTTATGAAAAAAATCAAATTTTAAAAATAAAAATAATCAACTTTTAACACATTCATAAGTCCTCTCAAGTCATTAGCGACTTTTTAATATCATTTTACTTCAGAAAAATCTGTGTTTTGCGTGTTGGATGGCAAAACATGGTTTGTAAAATTTATGAAATGGAGATGCGAGGTATCGAACCCCGTACCTCTCGCATGCAAAGCGAGCGCTCTACCATGTGAGCTACATCCCCAAGCTGTGCAATAAGTTTCTTCCTTTATTTCTCAGATATTTCGTTATGTATTAATGATTTCAAAATCGTCTCATCCACGACCCAACGCCAACGCCACTATGACGAAGCATAATCGTAGATTGAAGACCACAGTCGTCAATGTGGTTTAGAAATAAATATTATTATATCATCAAATATACATTCAACAAAGTCATTCCAGATCTCAAAAAATTATATCATAAAATAATAACTAATATAACATGCCATACACAACATTGAATCTGTTCATAGCGCTTAGATAGATGTGTATATCGCCGAACCTTCAAACTTAGCTCCTATGAATATTTACAATACTTTATAGCCTGTATTTTAAAAATTTATTATTGTCTTTGCAACATTCAATAAGTGATAAACATCACCTTATTTCAAAGTTTACTTAATAATTCAATTTGTGATCTATACATCTTCTCATTTCAAATTTTACTTACTAACTCAATTTGTGATCTACACACCTGTCTAATTAAAAGTTTACTAACTCAACTCGTCATTAGTGACATCCTACAACATAAATCTATGGCACTAACAGTTAATTCCACGGTTATAAAAAACAAGTTAACTTTTAGATGCAATGTATTTATTCTTTCCTTAAAGATATGAGCTAAAGATATTAAACCATATTTAACAATCCAACTACCAAATGATGCAATCCTCAACTCCTTATACAAGAATGATATTACCACTTCACTGTATAAGTGGTATAACCTTAATTTGTGTCAAATTAAACAATTCCCACACATTTTTATTCAAGAGAAACATTCAGTTAAATACCTTAATTTCTGTCAAATTAAACAAATCCCACACATTTTTATTCAAGAGAAACATTAAGTTAAATCCATTAGCAATCTTATCTTCTCCTAGTATCGATGCTTCACAAGAAACCTTTTCTTTTGCAAACATGAATGTGTAAACAATAAGTTCAACAATACTTTGAAAAAATACATGTTCATTCAAATCCAACATATGATTATACCAACTAAAAAAAATCAAAGTTTGACCATTACTTTAATATAGTCATTTCACATATTAGATAAAAAGTTGTAAGGAACACCTCGGACTTGTTGTAGTGACATTATGTATACAAACTCGAAAGCATTCTCTTTTTGGAGCACATAAAAGCTTTTATTTAAAAATATATAAATATGAATTATAATTTTAAGCTTTGTTAAATTTATATTGGGCTTGTTAAATTTTTGTATGCCAATTACAAGTCTCATGTTATAGAAATATTTCAAATTCACTAATTGCACTACAAGAAAAATACGAGGAAAAAACTTAACAATAGTTTCTAAGCTTTTACAAGTATAATAGTTGGATGAATCCCCATTGAATATAGAAAATTTTGAAGGCTATTTTATCAACAACATAATATGTGGATATAACTTATAGAAAAATCATTCACTAAATTATAAAATTTTGTAGACTAGCTTAGCCATATAAATTAAATGGTTGGTAAACATCAATAGGCATCAATCTACAAAAACCATCAAAACACTTACTTCATGATGCATCTCACATTGCTAAAATTTACAAAAATTATAAAAACTTACAAGATTCTTAACCATGGAGATTTATCCCCACTTAAATTATTTTTTCGATGGATATTTATCCCCCACTTAAATTATTTTTGCAATTCAAACCGCCAAGATCATCATACAAAACCTAGTCCTAAAACAAGCTAGTAAATGCATAAGTAAAATCGAATTTCAACTAATTTGGATATGCTAATAATGTGTGGATATTATAAAACATGTTTCCTAATAATGGCTATGCATTTTTTCTAAAATATAAAAAATTAGTTAAACAATTTTGCCATAACTTTCTATCTCGATAATTGTTTTTGGAATTATTTAGCACAACAAAAAGGTCTTAAAGAGATTTACATGATTATGTTAATATTTTAAATGTTTATGCATATATAATCATTATTTTCAAAAGAATATAAAATGAATATATATCATAATATTAAAATACATATTCCTTTTACTCCTACTATAGCTTTTTATTACCTTGTAAAATATATATGTGTGTGTGTGTTACACTAGTATAAATCAAGATCTACAATATTTAAAAAAATGTGTGATTATGTTAAGACCCTTAAACCCTACATTAATACATGAACTCATAATTTCAAGGCCATAATTATTTTCATAATTTATAAAATTATACAATTAGCACTAAATTTCGAAGAACTATCATGTGTGTGAAATACCTTGGAAGAAGTTCCTCTCTAACTACAGTTCACATATACAATGTCAAAGGTATGTCGATTTCTTTCATAAAACCTTCTTTTCAGTGTTGGAAAAATCCTTCTCCTTCCTGCTGCTACTCACACTCTATTTGGAATACACAGATATATTCTTTTACTAGCATATGTGATCTCCTCCTGAAAAATAGATACTCTCTGAGAAATTATAGAAACATCCTTTGTGTGCTTTTCTCTTCATGCCTTGCGCATATTTGCAACTGCAACCCTCGCTGTAAATATTTTGTGCCTAGATATCTTAACGAATCAAGTGATATACTCACTAGAACTACTTCCCGACAAACACACTTCTTGCAAACTCTTCTTCTGAGCAAATTGAACTTTTTCCTACACTCTGTCTTTGGTAATCGATGTATGCCCAACAATTCACACCCCTGGCCTGATCTACATGAATATAGATCCTATGCTTCAGATCTCCCTCTGAAACTACACAATCTCACGACTTTTCACTTCTGAGCCTCTTATCTGATCAATAATCCTTTTATACCATGTGGAATTTCCACAAATGCACCAAAAGGAGTATAATATTCTAATTATTCGTAGTTTATTTGTTTCCAACAAATAATGATTAAATCAGTTATTCATTCTTCACAATAAATATATGTTGCAAAAGTAAAATTCAGGAACTAAGAAATGAATTCCCACATAGAAATTGACAAAATTATTTTCGACTACACGTTGTTAGAAAAACCCTGAAGGGAAAATAAGTGCAACGGATGAGGGTTTATTTTATTATTATGAAACAAATTTGAGAATACAATAAATTGGATTCCCAACTAGTAATCCTCCAACAAATATCTCGCCAAAATAATCTGGATAAAAATTATCTCCTTTGCAAATCTATTCGGCCCCTTCTGGCCTATTCGCACCCCACACTAGCAACTCATACTACAACCTAGAATTCACACTACTGACCCTGGGAAATTTGCACTGCCTGCAAATTTAATCCAAGTGAGTCGTCATGCCTCCCTATGTCACTAGAAACTACTCGCACTACCTTCTGCAAATAGTTCAGGCCTCTAGTTGTTGATTTTTGGTTCCTTTGGCAACTCGCACAAGAGTTTCTAACAATTCACATGGGATTTTGTGGCCCTTTATACAAATAATTTTTCCTCATATCTCTTTCTAATTCAACATTCGAGAAACACTAGAAAAATCTTTGGAATCCTCTTCCCAAGTTTTCGCTTCCTCACTCTGATGCTCTACCTCTGGCTTGAACTATACCCCCACTAAAGTTGTGAATTGGGTAGATCCATTTTCCAAGAAAATTCACTCCTCAACTGTGTCTATCTCCACCCCATCGACTTGCTCTTATAATATCTCACTGAAGCATCAACGACTAATATATAATTTTTATCGATGGATAATATCATTTTATGTTTCATCAAATCCTTTTCTAGAAGTCTCTATAGCATGTTAATTTCCTCAATTAATACACATAATTTAATCAATTTTTCTAAGTTATACTTAGTAACTTTTTAATAAAATATCAATTAACTTAATTGAGGGGTATCTAGGTGTTTTCTCCGAAAACCTTTTCTGGGTTTTGGAGATCTCGTGTTCCTTAGCCTCTCTAACACATTAGAGACTAGAACACATGTCTCATGCTACCATAATATCTAAAATCTAACATCCCTTTGGTCTTCTATTTAGAATAGATGATCATGTTTGTTGGCGGGGGGAATTGGTCACTTCCTTCAATTGAAATCTAATTAGGAAAGCTACGTGGACCATCTTTGGATATAGATGCATGTAGAAGTGGATGTGAGTGGTGACCTCTTCGAGGAAATTCAACTAAACTTATAATCTTTATCTTGGACTTAGAAAATAAATTATTGGTGTCTTCCTTTTCAGTGTTGCACTTGCCATGTTGTTGTAGGGGCTAGTGGACTTAGTCAACTAGCCAAATCAAGTCAAGACAATAAATAAAGTATTGTAATTTGGCTGACTCTCTAGTCAAGTCGATTGACTGAGTTAGTCTGGTAAAGTCACTTGAGATCGTTAAACTATTGTAGTTATATATATATATATACAATTTATAGTTGTTGTTTAGGATATATTAATACAAGTTTTGACTTGTTGGCTATCCACTACTTTGTGTCTCTTTACTCTTCCATGTATTTCATGTTATTATGTAGTTTACTTCTTGTTCCTTCCTTTCTGGTAATCGATTCCTACTTTTTTCAATATTACAATATTTTTTCTATTGCTAGTAGTGTTGGACCCGAGTATACACAATATGCATACATAAATGTTAACACTAGAAGAGATACAAGAGAGTTCAGAGAAAAAGATCAATAACTACCTGAATTACCTTTCACCTCTGTAAATAATGAGTCTATATTATCAGACTCTTTCATACAAAGAGTTCCAGAATTTCTTCTCAGCATTTGAAGTTTTGTTGTCTTCACCTTTTCCAAGCCTTGATAGGATGTCTGGAGGATATCCCATGCCTCCTTGGACTTCGTTGCTACTGCAACCCTTGGGAAAAAGAAGAGGGCTTTGGAGTCCTTCATCTTATTATCTCTCAACAAATCTCTTTCTGCTTGTGTCAAAGCATCGTATGTTGCTGCATCTGCTAGTTCTTGGAAACCATTTTCCACCAACTCCCAAATATCTTGTGAAGCAAACAAGGCCTTTATTGTAATGGCCCAATAATCATAATTTTTACCATTGAAATGTGGTAGTTGTGGATTATTCAAGCTTGTGCCTATTGCTGACATCTTGACTATGTAAACAAAACCTTTTGATTATGTAAAAATATTTCTCACTGCTCAAAATAACCTTCAGTGTTTTCAGTAAAGAGCTCGTTCTTTCACTGAGAGCCTAGACCTGCTCTGATACCATGTTGGAAAATTGAAATAAACAACAAAGGGATGCATTTCCCCCTTTCAACATAGAGAATGCAAAACGCAGAAGTAAAATCACACACAGACTGAGCGAGAACACACAGAAGAGGAAATTCTTTTTTCATTCAACTTTGTAAGCATATGAAAATTACATTCTTTTTAATACAAAATGGCGGAGCCTATAAAATTAATGATATTCGATGCTAGAACGGATGTATAACAACCAAAACGTCCTTCCGCTCCTTTTTTTTATTTCTAGACAAAACTGCGTACAAAACACAAACTGCTGGACTTGAAATTTTATGGGTTCGGCTTTGAAACCACATCGCATATGCGCCCTCATCCCAAATCGCATTTCCGCGATTTTAACTTTAACTCAACGTATACAGGAAAACTTAAGTTCTTGAGGTTGTGATGTGCGATGGCACGATCGCATCGAAACTTAAATATTTTAACTTGCGGGTGCTATCCATTTGAGCTTGTGGTATTCGATATGCGATCGCATCACATTGCAACTTAAATAAGTTGCGAAGCGCTATTATCCTGAGCTTGCAACGTGCGATTTGCGATTGCATCGCAACATAAACGAAATAACTTGCGGGCACTTAAAGGTAAGTCATAGAAAGTGCGAAATGTGAAATGCAAGCGCTAAGAAGGTAAGTTGGAAAATGTGCGAAGTTTGAAATGCGGGCGCTAAAAAGGTAAGTTGGAAAATGTGCGAAGTGCGAAATGCGGGCACTAAAAAGGTAAACGGTAAATCACGCGAAGTGTGATATTTAAGATTTGTAGTGTATGATTATGATGTCGCATCGTAACATCGTAAGTTTTGTGCGGGGCCTAAAAAGTAAATCCTAAGATGTATGAAGTGCGATATGCGACGCGGTAAATAACGAGACGTGCGAAAAGGCGAAAGGTAAGGAATAAGGCAATAACAAAGGTTTGCATGTGGTTTGGTAATCCGGTAAGGTATGATGGGTCCCACCAAATTGCATCGGCGGAAATATAAGTTTTGGTGAAGTCTTAAGGGGAAAGGCTTAAAACTTGCGGGCTGAGATATGCAGGAAAAAAGAATTATATGGCGGGAAAGGAAATTAAATGTAGAGTGATGGCTTGACTCTGTTTTCTAAACATTGTGGAGATTGTGTGAAGCACAAAAAAAAACTAGTGGATTTGAATCTTGAGCTTTGTTCTTCCCTGCAACAAAAATTCAATGTAAGTGTGGGTTGCTGCCAGTTTTATTCATAGCAGTGGTTGGGAGTATTTCCAACATGCATTTTCATATACATATAACGTTCAGGAATACATTAATGCAAAAAAATATACCACCCAGACATGGATCCTGCCACATGTGGACCCCTCTTGCATGTATAAGGCATATTGTTCACTACCTAGATGTCATTAACCAAGAAAAATTCCAACTTTCCCCATCATGTCATCTGCCTTCAAGACAAGAAGATTCCATCTGTTCCCACCTCGTCATCTTCCTTCGATTTGGAATAAGACAAGAAGATGAATGACTTCTGCTATTGCATGTATACTCTATTTACCTTCCCACATGAAGGTTTAGATGAAGAATGATAAGGTCTACATGAAGAACGATAAGCTCTACAATTATCAAGAAAATTATGGCTACTGGACTAAAAATTGCAACAAATAAGTTCTAAAATTGTAAAGAAAATAATTGCAGCAAATAATTTCTAAAATTGTCAAGAAAATCATGGCTATTGGACTAAAAGTTGCATCGAATACAAGCTCCTATTTGCTAATACATCATGCTTGCAAAAACATCCTTAAAGTTGAATATATGATTTTCTCAAACATGTATCAGGTGTAAAGTTTGTTTAAGAGAAATTTCTAGAAACGGAAAGGCTTTCGTGAATCCTGTCTATGTTAATTGTTTTTAATAAAAACAATACCACAGACAGGGATTCAGGAAAGCCTTTCCTGTTCTACTCAATGCAAAGTTCCATGGCATGATGATGGTTTTTCTTTCAAACTTTGCTCAAATTGTATCATTAGTCTACTGTAGATTTATTTGATGTTCTTGAGATTCTGTAGTTTTTAAAAATGTTCTATATACTGACTAGTAGGAAATTCAAATGCAAGTGGAGAGCTTCTTTTAGAAAGTAAAAAGTCACAATTTCAAAACTTCAAGATATACTCACTCAACGCTTGCTTCGGTGCTTATCCATTCTGCAATTTTTCAAAAATTTCCATATAGTGAATAATTATCTATTCAAGTGCATGTGGAAAGCTTCTTCTAGATAGTAAAATTTCACAAGTTTGGAACTTCAAAAGGTATGTTACTCACTCGAATGCTTACTTGCTTCGATACTATTCCATTCCCCAATTTGTTGGTTCCCTCTTATTTGTATGTTTGTCTCCATTCACCACCCCTAATATTCCACATCTTATTATGGTTATCAAAATTTTTGGAGAGTGGGCTTTTTCCTAAGTGTGTTCTTGGATAATTACAGTGACTATTAGGAGAAAACCCTCCTTTTCATTTTTCTATTGTCATAAATGTCCCGTGACCTTTCTATATTTCCACTTAAAAGGAAAAACAAAGATGTAGTGAAATATGAATAAATTCATGTGTATCAAAATCATCCAATCAAATAAACTAAATGGTTGAAATTTTAAAAAGTATAAATATATAATGCTAAAAAATTACATTTTATTTGATTTGATTAGAATTTTTCACATTAAGTATTACTGTCTAATTTTATTTGATTTGGTTAGAATTCTACACATTAAGTTATTACTGTCTAATTCTTGTATCTCCCTACTTAGATTCTTTATAAACTAGCATTTACAAGATCGAGACATGACCTACTCACCAACGAGCTTGCCTATATGAATTGACTGAATATTTGCCACCCCTGCTATTCCACCTTTGTATATGGTTATGAAAATTTTTGGAGAGAGAGTTTTTTCCCAAGTGTATTCTCGGATAATAACAGTAACCCATAAGCTAAAGCCATCATTTTCATTTTTCTATTGTTATAAATGTCCCCAAACCTTTCTATATCTCCAATGAAAAGGATAATAACAGTGACCCATAAGCTAAAGCCATCATTTTCATTTTTCTATTGTCATAAATGTCCCCAAACCTTTCTATATCTCCAATGAAAAGGAAAAACAACTGGAATATGAATAAACTCATCTATATCAAAATCATCTAATCAAAGAAATTGAATGCTTGAAATTTAAAAAGGTAACTAATTCAAGATCTGCTTATGATTATGAAAAAAAATTAGAGAGAAGGCTTTTTTCCCAAGTGTATTCTTGGATAATTACAGTGACCCATAGGGAAAAGCCCTCATTTTCATTTTTCTATTGTCATAAAGGTCCCCTCACCTCTTTCTATATCTAAGGACCTTTCTATATCTCCACTTAAAAGGAAAAACAAAGATGCAGTGAAATATGAATAAACTCATATATATATCAAAATCATCAAATCAAATAAATTGAACAATTGAAATTTAAAAAAGTAACTAATTAAATATATATTGCTAAAAATTCACAGTTTTTTTGATTTGGTTAGAATTCTGCACATTAAGTTACCATTGTTTAATTCTCGCATCTCTCTGCGAAGAGCTATTATAAACTAACATTCACAAAGTCAAGACATAACCTATTCACTAGCTAGTTTGCCTATATAAATTGAGTGAATATTTTCCTGCAATATTACTAACATTGACAAGGTCAAGACATAACATTCATGACCAACATTTTACTACATGTGGGGGTGTTTTAAGACAATATTTAAGACAATTTTCTAGTGAATTGTCTTAATTAGAGACAAAAATAAAATTGTGTATCGTCTTAAATATTGTCTTTAAGCGGGTGTCTCAAACTAGTGTCTCAAAATTAGTGTCTCAAACAATTGTCTCTATAAAGACAATATAGAACACATATTATTATTGTCTCTATAAAGACATAGGCGTTATTGTCTTTTAAGAGACAATTTCATTTGTCTCTCTAGAGACAATTTCATTTGTCTACAATTTGTCTCTGTAGAGACACTTTCATTTTTGTTTTTGTAGAGACAATAACATTTGTATATTTATGGACAATAGCTGAGATAAAAAAACGTATTGTCTCTACAGAGACTATATGTCCATAATTCAAACTATTGTCTCTCTAGAGACAATATGAAAAAATATTTTAAAAAAAATAAACAAATCATTTTAAATGTTATTTTAAGGTGGTTTCAACATTTGAAGTTCCCAAATAGTGATTTTAATTACCTTAAAACTCTGTTTTTTATGGAAAAAAAGAATAAATTCCATTTTTTTAAAGCTAACAACAGTCATTTTAAATCTAAGTGAAAAAACAATTTTCCAAAACTTAACAATTCCGGAAAGCAACCTTGAAAATAATAAAGCATCACACATATATTCGTTGAAAATAAATTCATGTCATTGAATTTGAACATGCAAGATTCTCATTTGGAACTTCATTTCATGACTATTATGAGGTAAAAGAAAAATGCACAATATTTCTCCATCTTACAAGAGAGTTTAATCTCTAACATATAAATCGAAAAGGTTGAATCATATTAAATGTTGGAAAAATAAATTCATATCCAGTGGTTAGCTCCACCATTTCAACACCTTTCTATACATGGAATTGGCTTCCTTGATAACAAAGTTAGCAAAAAAGTATATGGCATTCGAATGTACAGTTGATTGCCCAATTTACACTTAATTTCAGTGTTGTCATAACACAGATCTGTGTTAAATATCAGCCTCGAATCAGTTAAATATCAGAGATCAGAACTAGCAGCTCCCAGATTTCCACTATAGAGTTTTGCTGCAAATGATCCGTATCCACGCGAATCAGAATTGGAGAGCACCTCCTGGTGGCTTCTGTATGTCTCACACAACCCCATGGTTGGGTGTCATATAATGCCACCCAGAAGTATCCACCTACGAACATATCACAAGTGACAAACTCAGTAAAATATGTTCCAAAAGAACATCCAGGATTTTTCAGAATGTGGCATTAATATAATATGAATTGGCTTTAAAAGGAAACAATGTCAAAAATAAAAATCAATAAAGAAGTGAATCACTAAAACTTAAGGAAAACACCATTGTATACTAATTAAAAATGAGTTCACTGAGACAACAAATGTACTCCATGTTTACCATTTACTGCAATTAATAATGAGGCATCAACTTCTAGCTACATAATATGCAGTAATACTTCCTGCAAAACAAGAAAGATCAAATCAGAAGACCAACCAAAAATTAAATGGTGCTAGTACTTAAATGCATATAATATGCAAAGCTAACAATAAATCTTGCAATAATTGGGTCTATCCTACACCTACTACCAGTAATCACTAATGTTTCCTCCTACCTTGTGTTAATACCACTGTTGTATTTACAGACATTGCAGATATGGCATGAACAGGCTCACTGAGAAACATTGCTTGGTCAACTGCCACAACACGCAATACAAATCTTAGTGAATACATATGCCATATTTTTCAACAAAATAGCTTTAGCCTCTGTAGCACCATTTGAGAACTTTGAATGGCCTCCAAAGAAATAAAACATCAAATTAGCAGGTAAGAAAATACATTTCAATCTTCTTCTCTCTATTGAAAATCATATTGTCTTATCCATCATTCCTGGAAATGAAAGAAAATCCCAAACATTTAACTCAATGGCATCATTCAACTCTATTCTCTCTATTGAAAATCATATTGTCTTATCCATCATTCTTGGAAATGAAAGAAAATGTTTTCTTACCAATGTCCCAAACATTTAACTCAATGACATCATTCAACTCTATAACCGAATGTGTTCTCTGAAAATTTAACTCGTTTCATAGATGCATTGAAAAATACAGAATTGGAATTTTAACTAAGATATTAAGACTCTGGCTACAAGAATTTTCCTCAAAAAAAGAACCAATATCACCTTAGTCATTGAGTAAATGTACAGACAAACCTGATAGCTCTAGGGACTTCTTGTGAGCAATATCCTTGTCAGCCTCACAATATCCACTTCAGGAAATGAAAATAAGTGAATGGAATGGCGACCATCTGATACCCAGAGCTTTTGCGATGCTGAAATAGTTTCATCAGAATATAAGTGATGGTACTTAAAATAAAAATCAACATACTAATAAACATCAAAATACTTATAATCAGTCAGGCACATATAAAAGATATGCTGCCATATTTGCTTCTTCATCTCAGGAACTTGAAGGACTTGTGGCTCTTGGGCAAGTGTTTCAACTGTGGCACTAGCGAGATGTGTTAAGACACCAAGTAGCCTCACGCTAGATTATGACCCTGAGTTTTTAATGTCATATTTCTTTTATGGCTGGAGGATTCAAGAGGATGTTATGTAAACAAACTATAAAAAATAAACTGTATACAAAATTTCAATAAATTTGCAAATATTCATTCTGGATAAAAATAAGGAATCGAAGTTGCTCAATTCACTAGCAGTCTTCGTTGTAGTACTTTTGTGTGTGATAAACGCAATATATATAGACCTAAAGAATAGCAAGCTTCTAGAGTTTTTGAGTTGAGATTAAAATTTGAATTGAGATAGAAAGTATTTTAATGAATGACTCTTCATATACGAATTATCAATTTGAGCTCCATACACAAATGAACCAGACAAAGAGGCATATTAACCCGAATTCTTTGGACTGTTGACTCAGTTGATGCGGTTGACAATATCAAATTGCCCAGCTTTGAAATGCCTGCTTGATTCCTTTGGAGAGCTGACTCAGTTGAAAAGTTTGACCATAGAAAACTGTGGGATAGAATATTTGCCTCAAAAGATGAACAATCTCATATTTTTAGAGGTAGTCGGGTGTCCAATTTCAATAAATTTGCAAATATTCATTCTGGATAAAAATAAGGAATCAAAGTTGCTCAATTCACTAGCAGTCTTGATTGTAGTACTTTTGTGGGCCTTAAGACACCCATTTGGCTCATTCCATTCACTTGAGCTGCAACATGATTTCCATAAATTTTATACATATCTAACTATACCTAATATAATAGACAGTATGCTAGACACTGTTGTATTTTTTAGAACCAAAGGATACCTATAATTTTTAGGGGACATGGTGCTAAAGAAGACCAATGTTATTTTTGGATCGATATTTGTAGATATCCAGTTTGCCCATGTCATCAACCCCTTTCTGTAAGGCAGCATTGGATCCATGTAAAGCCTATTGCCTTGCAAGATCAAGTCCCATCTATCCAATCACAAATTAACATTTTCATTATGATTAAAAATAACGTAATCGTGATCGAAGAAATGTGAGTCTATAATATAATTGATAATTGATGATTTTAGTGCAATTATTTGACTGTTAAGTCTAGCCAAACGTATACTCTACCCTTCTGGTTATTTTTTGATGGTCAAGAATCAAGAAAAAGTAAAAGAAATTACCAAAAAATATGGGAAGAGTAAAAGGTTACCCTTCTAAAAACTATCAATATAGACTATCAGCTAATTAATCATTTTTAATAGTGTGACTTTCCTGGAATAAAATACTAACTTTATATGCATTTCCCGGAATAATAGCAAATAATACCTATCCCACATCTGATTATGATAAATTTTCTCAGGATACAAACTTGAAAAGTTAAATCCAGTAGTCATTCCAATAGTCCTAACAAAAAAACCAATCTACTTTTTAAAATATTTTAGTTAATAAAATGGAAAAGTGAAATATCGACTTTACGATTCTCACACCAATGTGATGACTCGAAAACCAGAACATCAACTCCTTTCCAGTAGATCCCATTCTTTCCAACATAGTCCAGACAATAAATATCATTCTTTTTCAACATATAAGACACCACTCAGGTCTCCCTAGATAAAACAAGTATTATTTTTTGTAGTATGACACTCCTAAATATTGTCTTAAAACACCCCCACATGAAATTCTGATATTTGTTGTAGTATGTCGTCGGACGTGGATTGATAAGTTAGATCAGTTTCTTTTTTATCAGTTATGGATTGATAAGTTAGATCAGTTTCTCTATGCTTCTTCTATTTTTCATATATGTATGGATGTGTACTTGAATAATTTTGTTAACAAGTGATGTTCAATTCAGTGACAGAAAATGGAGAGAATTGGAGTCTGTGCCAATGCCAGCTTCTTTGTTTATGACGTGCCTTGTTAAAGCACAACCATATTCTAGTAATGGATGAGGTCACAGCCTCAGTGGATACTGTAACTGACACCATTATCTAACAAATAATACAATCAGATTCTCATGGATGTACAATGATCACTATAGCTCACAGAATTCACACAGTAATAGAGAGTGATAAGTTGTTGGTACTTAATGAAGGTACGTATGTTTTTTCTCTCTTTGGAGTCGTTGTAAATTTTGTCTCTGCTTCACGGATTGTTTTTACTGGCTTCAGTTAGGAAAATCTAAACCCTCCTATTTTCAGGAAAAATTGTTGAATACGACTTCCCAGCTAAACTTCTTGAAGATGAATCTTCATCTTTCACAAAGCTCGTATCAGAATTTTCTGCAAGATCAAAGAATTTTTCAACCTATACCTCGTGCCAAACTGAATCAATTTCAAGGATACCAACTTCTCAACATGGCTGAGGATAAGAAGGTAAATGCAACAATGTTTCTATGGAAAACAATGACAGAGACACTGAAATCGGCAAGGTGAGATGGGGCCAGATCACAGAACAGTAAAGAATCATGGTGAAAGAAGATCACCCAGAGATTTTCAATTTGCAGTTACAGGTTTCAAACAAAATATTTTATACATCGGCATATCTCTCGTGTCCCCATTGATTCACTATTTGTTCTACATTTTATAACAGCACACCTCAATTGTACAAACTTAGACAATTCGCTTTAGTTTCCAATCCTCCTAGTCACCCACTACCACTACATTGAGGGGATTCCAGAGAGCTTGTTGTAATTCTACGGGTATCCTTAGGGTTTCTGTTCAGTTAGGTAGTTAGGTTTCTGGCCATTAAATGGATTCAGCATCTCATAAAAATTTAGAGGAGAGCACGAGCCATTTAATTGCATCAGTTCAGAATAAAGTTAATTATTCTTTTTTGTTTGCATTGTCGGCATTACATTTCATAGAATGTGATCGGAAAGGCCGGAGTCTCCAGAGTGGAAATGAACTAAATATACCAGGCTTTTTTTTATAGCCGCATGCACTTGATCTAGTCTTCGATACCAGGCTCGCTTGATACATGGTTTTCTAATCTAAGGTCATTACCTTGGTTCTTTGTTGATTGCATCAAATTCGACTCCTAATTCTTCGGAACGGGCCCTTATATTCCACTGTGCAGGTTCCAAAACATTTCACTTATGCTATGATTTTCCGGTGCTCTGTTTTCGGCAGTTTGATCCAAAAAGTCATTTGCAACTGCTATTCCTTCAAAAATGATCGGCTCTACAATTCAATGAATTTTGGCTATGAAGTAGTGCATTATTATTTTTTTTTTTTGGGGTCAAAGTTACCCACGGCCTACACGTAGCCTCATCCAAAATACAACATGAACGTGGAGGTCACCATTAGCATCACCAATGCATTAACACTAAACCAATGTTGATTGCATTAACATGAATTCACAGTTGGGAGAGCGATGAGGGTAAGATTGTTTCCATAGCAGATCAATATTGACCGATATCATATAGGAACAATGTGATATCAACAAAAATATTATTCTGCTACTACTAATGTGTAATGATACTGCTACCAGAATTGGAATGAGGTCATTGTCTACGAGAAAATCCTCTATCTCAGAACTTGCGTAAGTCATTTATCCAGAGTTTATTTTAGAGAATGATGAAAACATAGATCTGTTTCATTACAAAAAAAAATAGGTACCATATGGTCACAAAATTACCCCTGGCCCGACATGTGTGGCTAGGGCTCATGAACGAATTGTGGTAGGTGGTCAATCTTCTATGTGCAAACAACATGTAAAAATTACTTATTTGAAACTACTACAATACAACTGTTACCCAAAACATAGTGTTGGCCCCACATGTGTGGTTAGGGCTCATGAACGAATTGTGGTAGGTGGTCAATCTTCTATGTGCAAACGACATGTAAAAGTTACCTATTTGAAGCTACTACAATACAACTGATCGTAGTTAACATTATAACATTAGTAAGTTGAAAAGGAAGTAGTTAACGTCATGAAAAATGAGTATTTTTGTTATTAGTATGCTCAGTATCAGTTCGGAATAAAGTTAATTATTATATTTTGTTCGCATTGTGGGCATTATGTTTCATAGACTGCCATCAGAAAGGTCAGAGTCTCCAGAGTGCAAATGAACTAAGACACTATTAAATATTTGACAGCAAAAGAAGGAAGTATGCAGGTCAATTCGATATCCACAAAAGCAACAATCTTAGATTTAAAGACTTCAATTCCCCTTTCTGCGGTTCCATTGCTATGCGCATTAGGAAAGGCCTCTGTTCCTTGGACCAAACCTATACGCGCAATTTTCGAATTAGTGCAGTTGCATCTAATACCATCTACCTAATTGGCTACAACATCTAAAACATTTATGTAAAGCACCAAGTAAAACTGAGAAGCTGCCCAAGAAAGGAGGGTTACACTAAATGACATGGCCCAACCAAATTTTACGTTATCTCCTGCGTCATAGCAGTGTCCCTTCAAATATACCCGCAAAATCATTGAAACGGAAGACATTAGAGAAGAGCACGAGCCATTTAATTGCATCCGGTTCAGAATAAAGTTTAAGTATTATGTTTTGTTCGCATTGTGGGCATTATGTTTCATAGATCGCCATCTGAAAGGCCAAAGTCTTGGGATGTCTCAATGATGTGTCACATGTTTCACATGTTAGATGGAGATGGGATGTGAAGGCCTGGCATGAAGGCAACCCAAAATTAGGATATCTTTCATTTTCTATCAAACAAGAAACAACCTCTCTCGCAAAGAAAAATAATTCTAGATCCCCCGTCCTAGGTAAAAAAAATTCCAGAAAGAATAAGTGCCATGGGCACATACAAACAAGTGTTATAATCACATGAAACACAAAAGGGTAAAGGATTGAGAAAGGTTTCCTGTGCAGAGAGGTAATGCAATGACTCCGTTGGGGTATTGACCAGGCTCGCTGGCAACAGAGCAACTTTTTTGATTTCTTGAAGCGACTCCGTCGGGTACTGTTTAGGCCTACTGGCAGCGAAGCAACACCAAAAGCTTATCTTAGAAAATTATAAATATAATAAGCCCTCTACTTGGTCCTTTACATCACCATCAACTCATGACATTCGTGAATTTCTACTTGGGTGTTTTTTGATTAACAAGAACTAGCTGAGGCACAAAAGGAAGGAATATCTATAAATTTCAAAGAAACAGAGGAGATACCCATAGTGCTTGCCCAATATTCCCTTGCATCATCACCTAGACTCGAGCCAGTATAAGGACATTGACAAAGATGTTGGATTCTATCAGTGGTTCACCAATTTTTGTAGCTGCTACAAGACCACCCAAAATTTTGGGTATATTCAAAATTTTGAGTCCCCCTCTGCTCACTCAGCCATTAGGGTTTCAACCCAACCTTCAGTTGGTTATATCCCCATGAGTTATTCCTTCCAAATCCTGTCACCACACCCACTTTCCTTGATGTCTCATCAATGCACTAGGGCTTGGGGGTTTGCTGCTTCAAATAACATTGAGAGTCCCTCCATTGGATTCAAAGATAGGTTTCCCATATATTGTCATGACAATGACCTCAGACATGCTTGACCTATTTCCAACCCCTCGCAAACCTTCTCACCATCATGACAAGATACTTGTGCTGCAATCATGTCATGTAAGGAGCTATCTTGTACAACAACCAATAGCATGCATGTGATTAGGTGTAATTTCGTTTGTGTGTTAAGTACATAACATAGTCCCATTAGAATCCCTTCCACAATCGATCATTTGGGAATTCTATTTGTGTGTTCCACCAAGTTTGTGGTCCCATGTAAATTTTTCATTTTTTGGGACTTTATTCTCTAATAGTAACCATGTGATAATTGATATTATAATATGTCACACAGGTCGAGCCCATGAAGGATACACCCAACAATATCACCACTGCATTGAAGGAAAGAAATTGAAGTTAAAATTACAAAGTCTCGACTGTGAAACATGAAACATTCATCTCCTTTCAATGTGGGGATGAGAACAAAGGATATGTCTGAGACCTTGTCAAGGCAGATGACAAGGGTAAGAGTATTCTATGCTGAAATATAAAAATCAAAAGGTATGTGACACCCATAAGCGAGGAAAAAAAGGTGTGCTAATTGGGGAGAGTTCTGATCATGGTTAAGCCATGTCTTTTCATCTGTATGCCCTCACTCCTAAAAATATTCTTGTAGAAGGAAAATTTCTTGCTAGATGTGGAAATCATATTTCAAACCAAATGGGAGTAAAATATGTTTCGGGGACAATATACAAATCAGGTTTTGGTGTGAAGTGCACCAAGTTGAAAAATAACATTCACATCCTCAAGGGTTTAAATGAAGATTCAATCCGATCATAGAGAGGATTTGAAAATCCTTTATTTTCCATGGAAACTCTTTTAATGAGGAGCATATGTCACGTGATTGAAAATTGAGAGAGGGGAGTTGAAATCTCCTCTCACTCATCACGTTTCCACAATGCATGGTCGAGTAGGGACCACTCTTGAGTAGGGGATGATTTTCAAACGAATTATGTATAGTGTGCATATAAACAAAGAGTATAAATGCGGAAGATGAAACAGAACTAACCGCCTGCATACAAAAGGTTTTGGAGCCAAAGTGTGTATAGTTTCGGGTTATTTAAATGCAGGGATGGTTGTGCCTAAATATAAAATAAAAGCAGAGGTCGATAGAGAGCAGGTTGGGTTACCTCGAGGAGTGAAATGCATAGTTAAGTGAAGGACATACAGTTCTACGACACGGACATGTTGCAGAATTTATTTCTTAACGCAACCTCTATGAAACTAAATTTCTCAAAGTGCAATGTGTGTTTTAACTTAAAATAATGATCGAAGAGCGTAAAATATATGTTCTTCTAGATAGTTGAGGGACTCGTCCTCCGCTGAGATCGCTTTTGTTATTAAATCCACCAAGTTTCTTAGAAAGAGAATGTGGAGCATCATGTTATGAGCAAGGAAATGTAAGGAATTATGTTATATTTTGTTTTCATGAATTCGAGGCTCAACAAAAATGGTGTGATCTACATGAACTGGAGGTTGGAGGGAAATTACACTGCAGGAAAAAACGTAGCAAAATTTTGGAGCAACCCAACGCAACTCAGGCATCTCGATTGTGGCTTAACAGCCTGAACAGTCGCACAGCCCTGATTTTCTATGGTGAGGGTCAGTGAGACTCAACATTGACGTGTCCCTATTCCTTTTCCATGGCGTGGTTTGACAGAAAAATGTGAGGGGCGGTGGCTGTAGCTACGTACCTCCCATTGTTCGTGCTCCCCAACGAGCTACTTGATCGAATTGCGGAGGTCTCAACCGGACAAGACTTGAAGGAGTGTGACCTCTAGCCTATTGCAACCAATTGCTGAGTTGAAAAGAGACTGTAGATGTTCCCAGTGTGACCTATGGAAAGTGCGACCAGTCGTTGGGTCGCAGAGCTTGTTGAGAAGTCGATCATCGCAATTTGCATGGAATTGCGACTGTGAAAACTCTGGGAGGTCGTATTTCCCCTTCATTCGCTGAGTCACATAATCGCACTCGCGAAAAGTAGCCAGAGTAAGTTATCTCCACGGTAACGTGAATGTCCGACCTATTCACCATCAGAGATGGTGACCATCGTCATGTGGCAGTATCATCATATTTACATTTGGAGCCATAGAATAGAAACTTGTTTTTACCATTGAAATAGGTCCGAGAGGATTTGCATCCAAGCTCGATGTGTTTGATAGGAGCTGCACCCGAATACATAAAGAAGGGGAGCTACGAAATGCGCTCAAGACTAGCAGGTCATTCACGAAATTAATGATGGAGATGGGCATACATGCTTCTTAAATCTGCGAGGAATGGGCCTATAGGTAAGACATGATTGAGAAACACTGCCACACAACCAAGAGAGGGATACAAGGAAAATTGTGGTCACTATATCCCGCTTTCAAGACAATGGAGCTGCCTTCAAACAAGAGGGTCATAGATGATAACCGTATCAAGGAAACTTGGAGATTTTCCACAAAGGCTATGTGCTTCAACAACACCATTATACAAGAGGTGGAAATTCTACTTAGAGGTAGTTCCTAATACAAGTTCGACTGCACATCTTCATTCGATACTCCATCCATAGCAATACCAAAGACAGCACGGTGACTGAAGAAGTGTCGGGATACCCTACACAAGCCATTATCTCTAGTAACATAGTAGAAAAACCATTGACCACACAGGGGTATAAATTTATTATTTTAAAACCACTTTTTCAGCTAATTAAATGTGTTTCCAACATCAAATTTATTATAAATACATGTGACCCATGTTATTTGTTTACAGGCAAAGGTCAGTGACGTGCATGGCGAAAGATGGGGTTTTCTTTGGAAAGCAAGGTGGATCCTTACAAAGCTCAAAGAACCTCACTATAGGCTCAATGGCACATCTCTCACCAATACATTTGCACAAGACTAATGAGTGGTGAAAGACATCATGTTTTGCAAGGTCTAAGTTCTCTGAAAAAGAGAAGTGTAAAAGGAATAACCTCCAAGGTCGCTACTACGCTCAAGTCGCAAATGACCCTAGGTCACAGGCCGCAAATGACCCTAGGTCACAGGCCGCAAATGACCCCAGGTCGCAGGCCACAAATGATTCCAAGTCATAAGTCACAAATGACTCCAAGTCACAGGTCGCAAATGACCTCGAGTCGCAAGTGGCCCAAGTCGCAAGCCAACCTGACAGTCAGGGAGGTCAAGAGTCAAGGGCAAATCAAGAGTCACTTCAGTCTATATGTACAACTTCGAGAAATCACAAAGGGACATTTAGCATGGGAGTTGAAGCAAGGATGCGATAGTGGATTCGTGCTTGAGAGTTTAAGGCATTCATCTCTTGGTATCAAGTAGAGGTAGTTATAGTGAGTTTAGGTTTTTCGTATCATGCATTGAGATGAATAGCCCATGTTCCACTATTGGGTTTTGGCGAGTTGAAAAATATGCATTTGAAGTTGCAACAGCATTAATAATATTTTCTCTTTTTCCAGAATTGATTCACATTCTTTCTCATGGTGATGGTACTAGTCTTCTAATACTTCACTATGTTTGTACATGTGCTTTCATACACGTAATTGGTTATGGATTGATTCGCAGTGTTTGCATGCATGTTTGCTTTTGAATCGATGTTTATTTTTTTCTTTCCATTTTATTGATCTATGTGAACTACTTTGTAGTTAAATTCTTGAAATGTTTCTTTCATGTACGTTTGACTTGGTTTTGGCTAACCAGTCCCTCTCATGGTGCACCCCCTTTTATTTGTTGTTTAGACTTTCTTATATCTTTGTTTGTGGTTCATCAATATTGGGTTTATTTTTATTCACTGATTGGTCATTTCACCCTTGCCTGTGCTTCATCATCTTCTCATCCGACAACCAAGAGTTGAAAAACTTATGGCGGCAGTCTGGCCCACATCCCAAATGGTGTGAGGCCTAATTAGGAACTTTCACTGGGGAAACCCCATTATTGTTGGCGGTACAATTTTTCCCGTCAACAATACTATAGATAGTTAACCATATGGAATGACATAAGTGCACCTTGACATGCATTGGGTTAACCCATACATTGATGAGACTTTCAAGGGACAACACATGGCCTAACCAAAACACAATGAATACAAACTGAAATTGACAAGATGTGTGTTTAGAATACCTAGTACAAGTCTTCATGTTTTTTACATGGCTTTAACTCGTGACCTTGGACTTAAAATAGAGGTCTATGATGCACTGAAAAAATATATCTACCCCCACTAATAGAGGGTAATAGTTCCCAACACTCGATGAACTCATTCAGTGTCATGTTTACTAGTTTTTCCTCCAATTTTTCTACAATTGTTGCAAGTTGATCAAGCACTTGGGTAATCTTCATACAATAGTTAGTCACATTTTCTAATCATGACAAATAGATGGACCTTAATTTATTTTTTAAGATAATATTCCAAATCACAGTATCACTCTGGAAAAAACACACTAGAGCTTTGAACATTCCCCTACCTATCTTCTTTTCTACCAAGTAATGGGTAAATTGGTCCTTCACAACATCCATGATGGCACTCTAAGCTTCCATATCCTCCTCCTCATGGGTTTCCAATATGTTTGCATCCATTGGTGCTTCAATCTCCTTATCAAATATTTCCAAAAGAGAATTATCCTTCAATAGAAAGGTAACCCTTCCTTTCCAAGGTACGAAGTTAGAAACCCCATCCAACCTATCCGCAAACCTGAGACTAGTGGTTGTTACTTCTAAATCTAAACATACAAAATTTCCATCAACTAAACCCTTCTAGCACCCACAATAAATTACTGCTATTTTATATTATGCAAATTCAAAAATCAGACTCTAAAACATAGCTTAATACCATGTTAAATTTTCAAACCTTGGAAAATTACAAATTATTTACTTGTAAAAATTTCTTGTTGATTTTTGAATCTATTTTTACACTTCTTGAAAAAAATTTACTATGAAGATTCTATATAGTACATAAAAAAATTAATTTTCAGTAAAAGAAAATAATTTCAAACAACCAATTTCATTTGCACAAAACATGTAAATTATCCCTTTAAATTCAACTTTTCATTCAAAAAAAAATCAAGCTTACAAGGGATTTCCCAATATAGGAAAATATGTCCATTGAGAAAATATAAGCTATATCAATATTCAAAAATTTATGAAAGAAATTTTGGGCACTTATAATGAACTATGGTCCTTTGAAACCACTAATAAAACCCAAATCTGCAAACTTGTCCCTATAATATGTTGTACGACCGCACATGTTGTGCATTGTATCTCTACTATACTCGCACACGCACGTTGTTGTTGGGTTTTGGCACATGTGAGGGTTGGATTTGATACCGAAATCAATCCTTGATTTTTCACTATTATGTTTGCTCCTTGTTGCAAATCCTCTTCTTGTTTTTCCTCTGGAAATTATTCACACTTGATTGAATTTCCTTCTCAATTATCTCAGTGTCTTGTGCTCAATAATGTGTCTTCTCCCTTGGCCAAACCTTATTGTTATAATTTTGAGCTATGACTAAATCAAAAACCCTAATCTCAAAAGTAATTGATAGTTGAAATTAAGTCTTGAATTCACTTGAGATCCCCTGTTGTCATATATTTAATTCACTAATGCAAATAACCTCTGCATTTCATTATATTAAACTCACTTTTCTCATAAAAATAAATTAATTTGATAAAACAAGTAATTACTAAGGTTAAGAGGTAATTAAGTGATTTCCACACACCTTAACACTTAAGCACATGTGCAGAAGTACCACCCTAAGCTACAAACATCAAGATGGTTTCACTCATTTATTTTAAAAAATTAAACAGATTACCAAAGGAAAAAAGGATAAGCATAGTTCTTGTTCACTAAATTTATTTTCTATCACAATTAACCTAATACAGTACAAATATGTGCCTAATAGTGCCACAATCCATTAAAAAATATTAACTCTTATTATCAATTCCCCACCACTTCCCATATATTTTTTCCTTATTTTTCTCAAAAATCGAGTGGTAACTCTAATCAACCAAGTCTAATATCACTAGCTTGAAAAACCCTAGTTTGATAGGAGCATGCCTTCCTTTTAGGCTTATAGGCTGTTGAATTTTCCATAGGCCCTTGATATGATCTATGGATAATAAAGCAAACGAACATACTAGGAACTCCCACCATATAAGAACTTTGCACAACGGAAATCTACAATAGTGAAATCAATAAAGTACACATATATATTGAGCACATAGTCTAGTTTTCTTATTAGTGCATCAGTAAGAAAACAAGGGGCATAATCTGTGCATCAATAACGAATGATGATTCTCCCTTGATTCATATGATACTCTCCTAAATATGAGACTAATCTCATGAACATGCATGGAAGTTCATGCTCGAGTCGATGCCCAAGACTCACTTGATGCTCTATCTCATTTACGCATTGAACAACCAGGTGTTGACTTCTCAAGCGATGATGTAGACCCTCGATCCATATATATGGATGGATATATATAGTGATATGATCATTCAAAAATACCCAAGTTACCTCATGCATTTAAAAAACTTTAAAATTACTATTTAAAAAGATCAAGAATTCAAAAATTTATTAAGATAGATAAATGTAACTATTTAAGGTTTTCTTCAAAATTGTTTGGTGTATTGTTCTCTTCAACCCAAGATAAATATAAACAACAAGTAAATACTCAAAATTTAAAGGTTAAATTCAAATGTAGTCAAGACTAAAAGCACAAATTCTAAAGTGCACATCTTGAGAATTAAAAACATAATTTTCTTTAACTTGTCACCTCGATAATTCACCAAGTAGTGATTACATAGTGGGGGAACACTTAGTATAGTATTGAAAGAACCACATGGTCATTAAATACACACACATATCAGGGATATCTTACAATGTTCATCAAAAAATTTTGATGGAATGGTTCCTGATACCAATTCATCTTTCACATACAAATCTTGAGTTGCCATTACGCCATACAATAGATCACTAGATATTCTTTTAACAATTTCACAATGAAGTATGCTAAATGATTGAACTTGACTATAAATAATTTTTTCTTCTCTCTGTAGTTGTTTTAACTTCTCCTTTTTGACTTGGTACATGCCTTTCATCTGGCTGCACACAAGTTCATAATTGATAAATACTAAAATGTTATTGGATCCATAGTCCCTAGATATTCCTAAGCCTTCTATAAGTGTAATATAATATGCTTCATTGTTTGTTTTCCTTCTAGGTATATCGTGTCTCCTTGGAGGACTTTGTTCGTTGCAATATTGTATAGCACATAGGTAATAATTGCTTGTCATGGATTGGGATAACAAGAAACATCTATACACAATGTCCATTTTTAAACCATGTTTAATGGGTTTTTTTTATCCCTATAAAAAAAAAATTCAATAAAATGAATAATATATTTTTTTTTTCAAATGACTTGATCATAAAAATATTTATCAATAAATTTATGGAAGAATTATGCAAAATAATTATCTAAAATCAAATTCTATCATGGAATGCATTCTAGGTACTCGGTAGATGGTTAGCATGGAAAGAAAACTCAATAAAATGAATAATATGTTTATTTTTTGCAAATTCCTTGGCCATAAAAATCTTGATCAATAACTTTATTGAAGAATGATGAAAAATAAGTATCTAAAATCAAATTCTGTTATGGAATATATTCTACGTAATCGGTAGATGGTTAGCATGTAAAGTGGGGAGAGACCCTTAGTTTGATTGAAGGAGAGAAAATTTACTCTCTCTCTCCAAAATTTTAACATCATCAAGGATATTTTTTCCAACATAGAATTTGTTTTTTTCTTGTATCGAGACATATGAGAAAGTAGTCCCACTTTAGTAGGGAGGAATCCAATCTGAATTCCTTTGGAAACTTTATTATCGATTATTTTTTTCAAGTGGAGAGATCGAACTTGTCAAATTTTAGTAATTTAAAGTTCAAAATTAGTTTTTTTTATAACCATGCAAAGAACTAATTGATAGAAACCAACAATTTTTATTTTTTTCCTCGGAATTCTATTTCAATAAAACCCTCAATTTTAGTTTTTTAATTGAACATTCAATTTTGAACCAACTTCTTTCCCACCATTTCAGAATCTTCATTACATTATTTTAATATAATGTTGAAAATGAAACCCCACATTCTAGGTTTTATTTTCTACATTATATTAATGGAATGAAGGTTCCAAAATGGTGAGAAGGAAACTCCTTTGAAATCAATTGTTCCTTCATTAAAAAACCAAAATTTTGGAGTTTTAACAATTTATATTTTTCATTGTTATAAATTTTATACTAAAACCCATTTTGTTAGATAGTACTAAAAATTGTTATGTTTGCTAGATAACCATTTGAAGCAAATTGTTGGTACTAAAATTACAGAGATGTAATAACCATATGTCCTATAAATTGAACAAGGTTGATTGTGGGTGCTCTCTCCAAATTAGAAACACCATCTAGAGTAGATTGTGGGTTGTATACTTGCACATATATTGGATCGAAAGGATTGTGGAATGATGGTTCATAGGTTTGGCTTTAAACAAAATAATTTGGGCTAGTAGGTGTATTGCCTTCATAATGGAAGGATTTTGTTAGTAGGATTACCAGATTTGGACTCTCACTGTTGGATGTGGTTAATACTCTAGTTTGGTCTTGGAATCGCTCTCTACGGATGTTAACAACTAAATTAGGTTATGAGGCCTTAATTATAGTCAATGAGGATGTATAGAGGAAATGGTGGTATACATTTATTTGGAAATGGAAAGATCCTTTAAAGATTAGGGTACTTTTATGTTAAGATGCCATACTAACTATGGTTACCAATAAAATGGGAATGGAAAAAGAAGACTCGTGAAAAGAAAAGGTAACAGTGGGAAAGATTGGCCTCACAACCCACTTCAAAAACCTCTATCCATTGCATTTAAATATGTATATATCACTAGTACAATTGAATTGGTGACGCACTCTCATCAATATACCTATGCATAGTATCTCTGGTGGTATCGATTTTATTTTTCTATGTGTGAAGGATTAAATTAAAGAATAAAATGGTAAATTTGCATTAAAGAAAGAAAATATTAAAACATCAATGGTGGGTTCAAGGTGGTTCTGCATTTTTATTTCGATTGAATTTTAATTGGTGTTTTGTTCATTTTTAATTGGGAATTTGTGGTTTAAAAAAACGTAGAAATAAGAGATAAATTCAAAAGAAAAGAGGCAATGACACATATTTGGGTTCAACCCCAAGAAGAAGAACAATAGGTAGTCATTAATGGAGAGTTGAGTGGGTAATTGTTATCACCAAAAATTGTTCATCTCACCATCTCTAATTAGATGGATCGAAGTACACCATGTCAGACCAATTTTACCATAGTAAAATTTCTTTCACTATAAGTAATAATTTAATAAACCATATTTTTTTAAGTTATTTCTGGTTAAAACAAGAAACCTCGTGAGGAATAATTAAATAAATCCTTATTTATTTGATTTTAATTTAGGAATAATTAATTAAACCATTGTTTAAATAATATTCCTGGTCATATTTAACCAAATTATGAGAAATAATTAGATATATCATTATTTTTCTTATTTTTCTCTAGGAATAACTAATTAAATCATTATTTAGTTATTATTCCTTGTTAAATTTGACTAAATCACCTAGGAATAATTAAACAAATCATTATTTGTTTATTATTCTTTAACCACATTCTTAAAATGATAAATAAAAAATTTATTTTTTATTATTTATATTTATAAATAAAGGTATTTAACTAATTAAAATACATTTTCCCTCCAACAAAATATAATAAAATATTATTAACCAAGATTCAGATTCCTATGTGACCAGCAACTTCAGCAACAAGGTTTTTTCTTCAACTGTTTTCAGTCTCTTGATATTTTTTCTTAAATTATTTTCCCTAATTCAGTAAAAATTCTAAATTTCGCATGTTTTCTGGTGTTTTCCGCAGGTAACAAGTATCAGACATGCCAAAGATGAAAAATTTTCTGCAACCTGCCGCCCGAAAACCAAGGAGCAGAAAATCGCATTTTTAAGCCAAAATAGTACAAATTCCCCCTAAAATTTCACTTATCTGGTTAAAAAGTGCAAGCTCACATGTTCAAAGGTCAGTAACTGCGACCTGAAATATTTTTCTGAGTTTATTTTTAAAATGTCAGGGTTTGACGAGAGCACTATTTTGGGTTCGTTGACCTCTGTTTCAGCTTATCTTATGCTCAGTTTTTCTCCTTGAAGTATAAGAAATCCCCCTATAGTTTCAGTATGCTTCCACCTTTTTAGGAGGGGTTAAGCTGAGTAGGTAGTCTGAGAATTACAGCGCTTTCAGCCATTGTTTCAGGGTCTGATCTATCCTTTTTACATATCCTTTCGGATACATTATTGTTACATCCAGGACCCTCTCTTGAGTTTTGTTTGGTCTTTGCCTTAGTGTCTCTTTGTTTTCCCTAGGTTTTTAACCTTTAACCTTATCTTTTGCAGTCGCTTTCCCCTATGGTTTCTTGTTTTTTTCTGCGTCATTTCCAATAGTATCAAGATCTCTTGGCCATTTTAGTGTGTTTTGAGTCAATTTGACCTCATTTCATCTGGTTGTTTAAGAGCCTTGTTTAGGTTGGGATTTATGCATGATTAGTTTTTTATTTTACTTTCATTTCAGTTTCATTTACAGATTTTCAACATTTTTTATTTTTCTTTAAATAACTGTCTGGGCTTAATTAAAATAAACACATGCATTACACACACTCACACCTAAAGCAAAGAGCACTTGGTTTACACTGCCAAGCCAAGACATAAACATCATAATTAATTAATATGCCTCACGTATCCTTTGTTTATCACTATTAAAAATTTTCATGTCATTTGTGACTTTCCATCAATGCGCCCCCAAGGAATTTAGCATGGAGACTTCAAGGTCCTCACCCTCAGTTTCTGTTAGGACGTCTTACTCCACCCCATAGGGTCTGAGTTAGTCCTCCCCCAAGTCCCCATACCGACTCTTATTCTAGTTAATCAGGTTTTTCCTCTGATTCTGACCTTGGTTCTCCTCACCCTCATACCGTCATCATGTCAGGCACCAATGCAAGTTAATTTCCTCAAGCTGGTGGTGGCTATGGCCCTAATTATAGAGCCACTACTAGCGAAAACACTATTGGAACCGTCCCAGCTACTCCTTTGCTACCTTTTATAGCAGGTTTAAGCCTTCCCAATTTTATCAAGTTAATCAATGAACCCATACTCTATGATGCAGGTTGGCCAACTATGCCAACTATGATTCCTTCTGAAATTCCTAAGTTTGAAGAAAAAACTAGAGAGGACCCCACTAATCATGTCCGCTCCTTTCATATCTGGTGTTCCTCTAATTCCATCATCGATGACTCCATTCGCCTTTAGTTGTTCCAATGTATGCTCACTAGAGAAGCTGCAAAGTGGTATGTCGATCAGCACACTGAATCTCATACCACTTTTGTGACTCTTACTAAAGTGTTTCTGTCATATTTCCAGTTACCCCTCCATTATGATACTGGTATCAATTTTTTGACCGCATTCCATCAATATTCTACCACTCACCTTTCTGATCATGTGCAAGAATGGCATAGAAGAAGGAGCTTGTGTAGAGCTCCTACATTTGATGACAGTGTCTATATGTATTGGTTTCTTAGAACACTCTTCGCCCACATCGGTAAATATGTCGCATCTCATTTTCCTCAGTCTGAGGAAGAAGCTCTCCAAGTCACATTAAAATATGACTTGATCTACACCCAGTCTGGCTATGTTTATAACGTTTTACCATATTTTCCTAGACCTAGTGGTGCCAACACACCGAGGGAATCTCATGTCGTCGACGATATCTTTGGATCGCTTTTACATCCATATTATCCTCCTCACATGAGTTATGGTTACCCCCATGGGGGGAATAGTTCCTCCAACACTTATCCCACTCCAGGCAACTTGTATCTCGGTCAAATCACACCTTATGCATTTACCCAACCACATCAGTCAATGTTAGGGCTAGATGTTGATCAAATTTTTTACCCAAATGTTTCCACGTCTCCTTTCTATCCTTATGCATAGCCCAACGCTCCAGCCCCTCCGGCATCATTGTCCCTGCCTCCTGTGCCTTCTCAGCCTCTGCCACAGCAGCCACCGCCTCCTAAAGGTCAACTTTATGCTCAATAGAGCATGACTAATCCCCCTAATTTGAAGAACATGAATAAGGGGAAAGGTAATCAGAACCAAAAAGTGCAGGGTAATGAGGGTCACCAAGGTAATCAACCAAACATACCCGAAGGGAACCGACCCAACACAACAAACCAGAAACAGGGTAATCAGCCTAAGCATAAAAATACCCTTTGTACGAGAAAAAAAAAATCATGTTGTGGTGTCCATGGCTGTTATACTCACAATTTTCCCCTTTTACCCCAGATGCACTAGCTGTGGGAAGCCCAAGTAGTGTCCAGAGGAAAACAACCCACCACGTCGCTTTGTCCAAACATTGTGCTAGCTCAATAGGTTGTGTTCACTAATCCTTTCCCTCAAAAAGGATACGTTGTTGCCCAACCACCTCAAGGTTAGGCTACTCCTCAACCTCCGTAGTTTGGTACCCCTGATTACCATATTCTTATAATGAATTCTGACGAGATCAATATTGTTGATTTCAGCCTTCAGACCTGATTGCACCAATATGACAAGCAACCTGCTACGTCTACAACCGAGTCCCAAACCAAAGTATCCAAAGAGTCCATTCCGACACCAAATGTTACCTTACAAATCCCTTAGCCTAAGTCAGATGTCATTCCCAATATTCCCAAAGGGCCATTATGATGAAATGTTTCTTCTGCCAAAGTCGCTCACACCTAAAACATAGTAGATGACTTGGTGCAATCTCCTGCTTCCATGTCAACATTGGAATTCCTCCAGATGTTCCCATCATAATGAAAATCCCTACTATCTACTTTGGGCATTGTAGATCCTTCAAATGATCGTTTGATCATATTTTTTTTAATAATCGGAACATCCCCCTTTACCTTCATTTGTTTCCTTCCAAATACCAATTAAGATCCAGCATGCCCATGTTCAGAGACGCATAATTGATAAGGGCGCATCCACCTGTGTGATGTCCACCTATGTTTGGAAGAAACTAGGATCCCCCGATCTATCCCAATCCACCATCACTTTATGTTCTTGGGACGGTCACCCTTCTCAGCCCCTTGGCATGTTCCGCAATTGTCCAGTCATACTTGCGGGAAAGATTGTTTGTATTGAAATAGAAGTCATTGATGCCCCCTTGGATTATAATATCCTCTTGGGTCATCACCATTGACTAGTTGACATATTACGAAGTGAATTCTCATACCTCACCTAAGTCCATCATTTCTTCGATGGCTGATAACCAATCAGTCACACCTCTCACGAGTGTCTCCCCAGGAGTCTATAAAGGTTCCACCTTACTTGGTTCATTCTCTAGTCCCCCCCTCTTATCATTGATCCCAACTCATCGATTGTTTTCATGTTGCAAGTGTCTTGGGCTAGCCAAAATGACCTGGTATGACTAGCCAACATCTAGTGCCTTTAGACTCTTCGGTCTCTATTCTGTATCTATCATCATCCATGAGATCCACGGAGGAATACCCCTATGGGGCTTCCCATATGTTTTAGTTGAACCTCCCTCATCGGACACCTTGGTCTTAACATCAATAAATGCTTCAACTACTATATCTTCTTCTACCCTTTGTAGTGATGTGTATGTGAACCATATTTCTCATGAAGATGCACTAGGTATCCCTGTCACATCAAGTGGTCTCCCTTCAGCAATTCCTCCCATCTTCCATTCCGATGAAGACATTGTGGAAGCCATGACCACCCCTAATTTTCCTTGGTATTATATGCACCATCGTGCATAATTCCTTCTACAGCAAACCCATGACCAGTACATGTGAAGTCTAAATACTTCATTCATGATGAAGTCGATTGGTTTATAAATCCCATTCCTGCACCAGATTATTTCGAAGAATGAAACACCACCAACATCTCTCCTACCATTAAAATAAACATTTCTAATAAATCAGGGGTCGAAGAAAGTATTGCCTTGGGGGCACATTTCACTCCAAAGGAAATTGAGGCTTACACCAAGCTATGTCTTATTCTGAGATGTGCAGACTTGATCCCACCATTGTTGAACACCATATCCATACATGGACCAATGCCAATCCTATCTGTCAAAAGTCTAGACCCATCAATCCTTCCAGACATGAGGCCATCAAATCCAAAATCGATAAGC
The DNA here is from genome assembly GCA_034641835.2 of Pinus albicaulis. NCBI lineage: Eukaryota > Viridiplantae > Streptophyta > Pinopsida > Pinales > Pinaceae > Pinus > Pinus albicaulis. Next base: position 925,313,576 of record CM076571.1, on the reverse strand, counting down.
TCAAATGGACTAGTTTTATCTATCCCATTGAATACACCACATGGGTTTCCAACTTGGTTCTCGTTCTCAAAAAACAAGGCACCATTCATGTCTGCACTGACTTTAGCTACCTAAACAAAGATTGTCCCAAAGAAAACTTACACAAACCATTTATTGACCTAATCATTTATGAGTGTGTGGGGCATGAGGTTCTATCCATTATGGATTGATTCTATAGATACAACTAGATTACTATATGTCGTGCTGATTAGTTAAATACTGCATTAATTAGTCCAGGGGGAACTTTTTCTTACATGCTCATGCCTTTCAGTTTAAATAATGTTGTAGCCACCTTCTAGCGGGCCATGTCTTACTACTTCCATGACTTGGCTCATATTATCCTTGCTTACCTTGATTACCTCACCGCTCATTCTAGGCTTCAGGGGCAACACATTCATGATTTGCGTACCTTTTTTCGCCAATGTCGCAAAAATAATATCTGCCTCAACCTGTTGAAGCGTGTCTTTTATGTTCCTGTCGGCCATCTCTTAGGCTTCATTGTGTCAAAATATGGTATAAATCTTGATCCCCTCAAAGTTCAAGCCATTCTTGAGCTACTCATCCCTCATACCTTGCGTCAGTTACAAAGCCTTCAAGGAAAATCTAACTTCCTTCGTCGGTTGGTCCTTGACTATTCCACCAATACGCATGGGATTCTAAGACTCCTTCGATCTAACATTCCTTTTGTTTGGGATGAATATTCTCAATGGTATTTTGATGCCCTAAAACATGCTCTCACTTCCAATCCCTTGATTAGTCCACCTAAATTTGAGAGGCACCTCATCCTGTATATCTCATCTTCCACCCATTCGGTCGCTAGGGTCCTCATTCAGGAAAATGCCACCGGAAACGAACATGTTATCTATTATATCAGTAAGAACCTTCTGGTACCCCATGTTTCCTACTCACATGAAGATAATTTGGCGTTGGTTGTCCTGTTCTCAGTCCAAAAACTTTTTCATTATATCCTTACGCGTTCCACCAAGTTCATGACCAATTCCAACCCAATGGTTTTCCTCTTAAGTCGGTGGATCATTAATGGTAAATACACCCATTGGATCATTATCCTCTAGGAGTTTGATCTTGAATTTTTCACATGCAAGAGTAAGAAATTTTTATCCCTTGATTAACTCATTTCTGAATTTCCTACTCATACGTGTGATCCACTAGTTAATGATGAATTACCCGATGAATATTTTTTTTCCATTACTTTGAATGATCCTTGGTACGGTGACATCCTTACCTATCTGCGAACCCATAAATTTTCTTCCCATCTCGATCGTGATGCTCGATGACGCATATGACACCAATCCCCCCACTACCTTCTCATTGGTGACAATATTTATCGTCGGGTGTTGATTTAGTCCTTTATCAGTGTCTAACACACGCTGAAGTTGAGAAAGTCCTTAATTCCTACCATAGCGATTCTTGTGGTGGCCATCTCTGGTATGGCCACTGCCCAGAAAATAATGCATGCTGGGTATTTTTGGCCTTCTCTCTTTGGTGATTTCATTGAGACAATCAAACATTGTTCCAATTGTCAGCTATTTTCCCCAAAGGCATGAGCTCCACCTACTTTCCTCCATCCTATCATATCAGCTGGTCCTTTCTGCAAATGGGCCATTGAATTTATGGAGTGTCGACCTCCATCTGCTAGTAACCATAAGTACATTATCGTGGTTGTTGATTATTTCACCAAATGGGCTAAAGCCATGCCAACGTTCAACAACAGTGTGCCTATCACAACTCTATTTTTCTTTAACCATGTTATCGCTCGATTCGGGGTTTCGAAAAAATTGGTCTCAAACCATGGCCAACATTTTGAAGTTAAGATATGGTGTGAGCTATCCTCTCTATTTAGATTTTAGCACCAATATTCATCGTCTTATTATGCCCAAGGTAACGAACAAGTTGAAGCGGTCAATAAAATCCTTAAAACCATGCTTCAATGGACGGTGAACAAGAAAAAAACCAAATGGCACCTTATGCTCTTTCATACTTTGTGGGTCCATATAACTTCTATTAAAACTGCCACAGATTTTACTCATTTCCACCTTGTTTTTGGCGAGGAGGTCATCTTACTGATCGAGTGTGAAACCCCCTCCCTTCACTCAGCCTTCAAACTTATCCCTGATGCCCAACCTTTAGAACAAATACTTATCATGCTTGAGCGTGCTTCTTAAGATCGCCGTGTTGCATTGCAAACCATTGAAGCAACCAAGAAGTGCATCAAAGCTCAGTATGACAAAAAATTCCACCCTCATACCTTTCACGAAGGTGACCTTATTCTAGTGTATGACTAGGCTCATGATGTCCTCATTCATGGGGAGTTTGACTCATTATGGGTAGGCCCCTACATTATTAATAAGGACTTGGGCAAGGGGCCATACCTTCTAGATGATTTCGAAGGCCAAATCCTTCCTAACCCTCGCAATGTGCTCTACCTCAATAAATTTTACCCATAGCATCTCAAATTTGAAATGAGTGTATTTATTTCTATCATGCATTTAGGTAGCTTTCATTTTCCGCCATCATGTCATTTTTTCTCTTTTGGAGCATTTCATATGGATCCATCATCCACACAATATATCGGCCATGCTGATGGTGCAAGTCGATTCTCCTGAAATCTAGCCTCGACAGCTTGGGCCATTTTTACCCCCTTGCATTCATTAGTTCACTCCAACCGCGTATGCATTGGATTTTCCACCAACAACCAGACCGAATATGCAGTGATAGGTTTGTTGGTCGATGCCCTTGACCGTCACATCCTTCATCTTCAAGTTTGTTTACATTCCTTTCTAATTTTGATGCAATTTAATGGCATTTATCGTGTGAATAACCATATCCTATTTAGAAAATAACTGCGAGTGAAGATTTTAGCATGTGAATTTGAATCCATTACACAGTCATGTTCCTAGAGCCCAAAATAACTTTGTATATACTATTGAAAATCACATTCTAGATTGGCATTTATCACATGCATTTAACACAAGACAACCATAAAAACAAAAAATGGCGAACCACAATCATCATATAAAAGATGCATATCCATATTATGTATCGTCACATAAAAATACAAGTGTTTTGAGTCCACTACTCTAAATACGTTTAAAATTCCCACAAAATGTTACAAAAAACAAAGAGGAGGCACCACATGCCCCTATCCCTAGTCACTATCTAGAGGCTCCTAGGCCAATGGCTTCACTCCACCAGCCCGTAGGTATTAAACTGCTTTCCTGGCCATAGCTATGCATTGTGTGATGCCTCGCTACTCCGAGAGAAGACTAGTACACTCATCTTTATACCGATCCTCTAAATCATGCCAAATGTGCTCTATCACCTTAGTTAGTGGTACGTCAAACCTACAGTAAAGTTTCTCCAACAAAGCCTCACAGTCAGGTCTTTGTTGTGATGACGATCCACTCAGTTCTGCAGCCCCTCGCGCTGCAGCACATCCTACATATCCTATCATATTGAACGGTGCTATATATGCATACCAAAAATTAAGAATTAGTACCACATACATATTCTGAGAAAATTAAATGCACCATACTATATAGAAACTTTCACTTACCATCTGGTCCCCATGCTCAGTCAGGCGGAAGTGGCAAGTCAGGATCCTCCTGGTAGTTCATACCACTATATGGATAGTCATCTATGTATACTATCATCGGATGCCAATGTGCGAAGAACTCTGGTCAAAACACATGCATGAATCCCCCCCCCCCCCCTCTACGCAGTAGCTACCCCTAACGATGCATCCTGGGCTCCTGTGGGCCCCCATCACGGATCTGTACATGAAGTTGGATAGTCAGGATATTCTCAAAGAATACTGAGCACAACGCTATACCAAAAGCACAATCATGGTTCACATGTTTTCTGCATAGCGATAATTGTCGTTTCACCGATGACAGCATCATTTGGGCCCACCCATAGTAGGTCCCACTCAAAAAACTCTCCACTAACATCATCTTCCCTCCAGTGATATTATGGAACACCTAAATTCCCATAATCCGTAGCACCACTATGGCTATAGCCTATGTCTCTAGCCTCTCTAGATCATTGGTTGGAATGGTCGTGCCCTTAGAATTATCACCTGGTCTACCGTGGCGCTCTACGAACTTTGTTATGTTCCTCCCACAAGGTAACATTAGTTGTATGTTCCCCATCATGCCTAGTGGGGGGAGTCTGGTCAAAAAATAGATATCCTGGACTGTGAGCTCGATCATGTGCCCCTGCACCATGAAGGCCTCCTGGTCTAGATCCGAGTAGCTCACTATCCTAGATAGCAAGGTCTCACCTGCCCCCATCAGCAGGTTCTCAACCAACTTGAACACCCCATACCGAGAAAGCACCCCTCGCACTACCTAATTCCCCTGAATCTTGGCATGAAGGGAATCCAAGTCTCTCTCACGCTAGTTCATATTCATCTCTGCCATACCTGCAAAACATTGTCATGTTCTATTAGTTCAGAAAAATATAACTGCACCATCAACTTTCTAGCCCTGGTCCTCAGCAAACCAATAGACCAAACCCATTTTTCAGCCCCAACTCGCATTGTTTTTCCCTAAAACTAAGAGCTTGGAGTTTTCCCTCTGATTCCTACGAGCCAAATTACATCTCAGGGGAATAATAGTGCGACCCGGCCATGAAATTGGGCAAGGGTCTCTTACGGAGCCCCAGGCACCTAATATGAAAAAATAAACCGCTAAAAATGAAGAGTAAGGTTAGGCCACCTACCTGCAACTGATGAATCCTAATTAAAAAAATCATTTTGTCCACTATGATCACCGAAAGATTTACTGTCTTCTCCTCTTCTCCAAATTCACTACATCTCACTTAGAAAATGAATTAAATTGGAGGAAAATTTCCCTTTTAGAGGAAAAACCCCAAATTTTCCTTCACCAATTGCGACCAAATCATAGCTTGGTTTGATGAACCATCAACACCGTTGGAAAGCTCTCACCAGGAATTATAATGGATCTTTTTCTTTTTTTGGTAATTTGAAACTTCACCAAGAAGCCATTTTTTCAAGAAGGGTCACTTTGCCACCTCTTAAATCGAATTTATTCACATGCGCTGCTTGTATTTGGGGTACCACTTTTCCTTCACACTTTTCAACTCATGTGTTTATTTTCGTCATGAATAACCATATTTTGTTCATGTTTTCATGGTCCCCCGTGGGCCTATCCTGTGTGGAAGCATCATCGAGTCACCCTTTTTCAGAGCATTCGAGTTGAGTCATCATCACATTCATGGAGTCTGTCTTGAGTCCCTTTATCTTCTGTTACAACATTCCATCCATATATGTGTCTCATTCATCGTGTGTCTCCAATTTTTTCCTCTAATCATACTGTCCCTCTTCCCCTCCAGATTCGAGTCAATCGCTGCCAGGTCAACCATGATTTTTTATGCTCTGACAAGGGAATTCGTCTGTCTGCTACTCATTTTCCCCTTCTTCCATCATCATCCCTAGTGTCAGTCCATCAATCACTTTACAATGATCCCTCATGCTTTAGTTGAGGATTCATCATTACCTCACCTATGGCGAACCTCCTTCTATCTACAACAACACATTCATTCCAAAAGACATGTCTAGAGGGTGGTGTACCTTGGTTCCAGCTTCCATTCTTGTTTGGTGCCTTAGATCAAGCAAAGGGAATCATCATTTCCCTTTGACTTGGTTGTTTCTCATTTTCTCGACCTCAACTCATTATCACATGATTGAGATTCGTATAATTGATGGTCCAGTGATCCAGAAGATTATACCAGTGATTCCTGGGTGTGTGTGAGATGTTTCAAACCTCATGAGGGGGTGGCCCTCCATGCGAGCTCACCATTATTCTTTGTAATTTTTCATCTCAGCGGGTATGGGTATGCCTCCCTCGCCTCATTGAGAATAGGTACTCCAACATTAAAGGAGACTTATTTCACTTTGTAAGTATCACCCCCTCAGTTATTGTCCTCTTTGCCTTCACTTCACTCATATCTCTCTCTCTCTGACTCCCCTTTCGATGTCCAGTGATTGTGTTCTTACAACGTACTTCGGTCATACGATTTGCTCCTAACGCTCGCACATTGGAGGGAAATATGTTATCACCAAAAAATGGTCATCTAACCATCTCTTATTAGATGGATTGAAGTACACCATGTAAGACCAATTTTACCATTGTAAAATTGCTTTCACTATGAGAAATACTTTAATAAACCATATCTTGTTAAGTTATTTTTGGTAAAAACAAGAAGCCCCATGATGAATAATTAAATAAATCCTTATTTATTTGATTTTCTTTTATAAATAATTAATTTAACCATTTTTTAAATAATATATGTTGGGTATGTGTTATATTCTTACCACGAATAGTTGCATGCATGGGGGGGTGATAGAACCCATGTATGTTGCACTAGTCGCAGCAGGGGGGTCACAAGGAGGGCGAAAGCCCCCCCTGTTTGGGGTCTGGGGCAGCGCCCCGGGAAAAAAAAAATTGGACCCTATTTTTCGGTGGACAAACCCGCCATGGTTTTTTGCATGGGTTTGCACATGGTTTTGGGGCATGATGGTTTTTTGGCCCCTGGTATTTTGTAGATCTGGTCAAGGGAACTATGGTTATGTTCTAATCCAGGGTTAATGGATTGGGGTTTATGAATACTTCGACATGTATATATATGTGTTGTAACACTAAAAGGAATATAATGAAAAATCAAGTCAGTAGTCTCAATTTGGGATCTAGGGGAAATATTTGTGTATATATGTTTTACGTTTTATTCTCTTGTTATTGTTTATTTTTTGTTTTTAAGATTTGTTTGTAGATGATTTATGTACAGGGTTAAAACCTACAATATTCCTGGTCATATTTAACCCAATTATGAGAAATTATTAGATAAATCATTATTTATATTATTTTTTTCTAGGAATAATTAGTTAAATCATTATTTAGTTATGATTCCTTATTAAATTTGACTATATCACCTAGGAATAATTAAACAAATCATTATTTGTTTATTATTCTTTAAACACATTCTTGAAATGATAAATAAAACATTTATTTGTTTATTATTTATAAATAAAGTTAGTTAACCAATTTAAATATCTTTTCCCTCCAAAACAATATAATAAAATATTCCAAACAGTGAGATCTAGATATTGGTTAATAATATTTTATTATTATCCATTATCGAGGATAACTCAATATTTTGTTATAAATAAGAGGGTTTTCCATTCATTCTTCACTTTGATCATTCTCATTGTCACTATTATTTTCTTTTGTGATTTGAGCTCCAACTTGAGCTCAACACACGCTTTTGGTTTTCTACATCATTGAGAGAGAGAAACTTCTGAAGCTGAATCATTGAGGACAACCAAGAACCCATCCCATTAAGGGGGACTGGTAAAATTTACTCATTTCCTTCATGAGGTGTTACATAATATAAAATAATTCTTTTAATACTGTCTTGTATGTTGGATACTTGGAGTTAACTTTACATTAGTTACTAGTTCTTTTTTATGTTTAGCTACTTTTACTGCATAGATCTAGGTTTTTGCAGGATTTGTTCTAATTGTATATTACAGATCTAAAGGGTTAAGCGTCCATTTCTATTGTTAGTTCTATTCATCACACATAGCTAAAGTAAGATATTTTCATATAATTGTGATAATATTTTACACTAATAGTAATCATAAATAAAGCAAAGTGTGTGACGTAAGATAAATAGGCTATCTTCAAGGTTTGAAGGAGCATGTCCTAGGAGCATTGTTATATGAAATGGAAGACCTGAAGCCCTTAACTCGGTAAAAGAGGAACCAAATGCGCATTTGAGAAATAAAACTTTGGTTTCTATAGTTTCTGAGGAATATTTATTCTCCATATCAAACCAACGAAAAAGGTATCAACATCACTAACAATATTAGTAGATCAAGCATAGTATAAACATCGGTGGAGCCTTACTCCACTAGTCTTTAGGCACTTATATACTACATTTTTAAAAATAATACAAATTGTGAGTTGGTTAGTATCAGGTTGATCTTATGAAAGTTATCACTTAAAGGCCTACCTAGGTGGTCCAAAAACTATCTATGAGGGCTTAATCAATGTTGGTTCAACCTAGTAAGGGATGGAATGGATTAAATCCCTGAGCCATACCATATACAGAATTTGAAAGAAAAAAATCTTGGGTTAGACTTGTTCAGGTTTATGGCTAGGAGCAAGGGAACACAAACACCCCCCCCCCCCCCACACTGCCAATTAAAAATTAAAATCGATGAATATGCCTTAAAAACCAAATTATCAAAACATCATTGATGGGTTCTACAGTACATCATCTGCATTTTTAAGGTGGGTCTACAATTTTATTTCGATTTAATTTGAATTGGTGTTTTATTCATTTTTAATTGGGAATTTGTGGCTCAACAAAGAGCAGAAATAAGAGATAAAAAATAAAATAAAAGAGGAACTGGCATGGATTTTAATCCCAATAAGAACAACAATAGGTAGTTGTTAATGGAGACTACAATCAATCATTTGTTAAGGTCCAACCCCAACAACAAGAACAACATAGTTGTTAATGGAAGTGAAAATAAAGAACGAGAATGAATCACTTAAAAGAGATTTAGGTAAAAGTTACCTGTCCTTCTGATGTTGTGGGGTCAAGTTTACAGGAGGACGAGGCACCTGAAAAAATTCATCCAACACCCAACAGACCTGCAAATCAGAAAAAATAAATAAATAAATAAATAAAAATAATAAATAAATAGACCTATCATAACTCAATAAAAATAACTAACAACTCAAAAAAAATGAAAAATGAAAGTATTTAACTCAACAATAACAAATTCACAATAAGGCCACAACAACAATTCGAAAGAAATGTAATTCACAAAAGGGTCACAACAATAATTTCGAAAAATTGTATACAGTGTGATAAATTTTCCAAGGGCTCATGGCCCACATATATATAATCACTTTTTCAACAGAAAAGATTTTTCAGCCAAAAAGGTTGTTTGAACAAACAATTATTTTCGACCAAAAAAAAAAATTTGATTGAAAAATTTGTTCGACCGAACAATTATTTTCAGCTAAACCTATTTTCTTCCGAAATAAATAAATAAATAAATAAAATAAAATAAAATAAATAAATAAAAATAAAAATAAAAATAAATTCTTCCAAAAACACTAGTGGCTAGATTTCCCCCCTCCCCGGCCAAAAATTCATTGCAAGGTATTCGAGGTTGTCAATAACTTAAACATCCAAACTTTTAGTCGAAATTTTGATTTAAACATCTGGAAAAAAAAATATTAGTTCAGCCAAAACAATTAATTATGTCAGCTGAAAAAATTAAATAGTTTGGTTGGAAACATGCGATCACGAATTTTTCACAAGAAATACTCAAAAAATTGTAATCGAGCTTCACACACATACACACACATATATAATAGTAATTTTTATAAAATATATTTTTAGAAATTCATTTATAATATTTTTATATTTTCCACGAGGGGCAGTCTAATTGACAATTGTCGTGTTATGAAGTATTATGTAAACCATAAGATTCAAAGTTTAAATCCTCATACATCAAGCATGTATATCTATATATATATATAATTTTAAAAGATAATAATAATGTTTAATATTTATTTTTTTGTTATAAATTTTATTTTATTTTTATTTTTCATTATTTTATATGTATATGACAAATATTTTGATAAAAAAAATGTTACACATTTGACATATTTGTTCTTGCACTGCTTTATATACTTAATGTTAAAAGGTTATTTTAATTAAAAAATGGAAATTTATTTTAAAGTTTTGTTTTTTTAATATATTAATATATGTTTATAATTTATAATTTTAAAATTATTACAATTCTTTTTTAAGAAATGTTTATTCATTGAATTAAATAAACTTGGTTTGAGGCCAGAACCTTTTACAAAATATTCCAAACATTTTGATCCATCTGTCCATAGATTCCACTTCAGACTATCAAAATTAACCCATGGATTATAATATACATTTTGAAATAGATTCCTCCCATATACTCTCTAAAAAACACCAAGAAAATCGACAAATATTCACAACATTACCAAACAAAAAAAGACATAAGAACTAAAGATATTGCAAACTAGGAACAACTCTGACTTCCTTTATTTATGCTCCAATATGGACTAGAATGAAGCCTTTCTCATCAAATTCAGTGCCTTCTTCCTTGCCAGCCTGGTCCCCCTGCTTATTTTTCTCATGTCATTCCTCGTCCTTCTTCATGTGTTCACCATCATCGTGTCTTTCATCATCCCTTATCATAGTTTCCACATAGAATTTAGTCATCTCATTAGCTAGTTGTAAATGATCCAGCTTAATCTCCAACAGACCTAAACACTGAGAAATCATTTTAGATTGGTCCATGGATTCAGCCATAATCATCTCAGACTAACGAGAAATCAAGTTAATTAGAAAACTCCAAATATCTTGCCACCGTTGCAAGAAGAAGCCTGAGTTACTCAAAATTTATTACAATTTTAAGTTCATATGAAATAGACAATTTTTTATTTAAAAGTTTATTTTAATATTATCGATTATAACAATATTATTTGTTAGTTTCAAACCAATCATAATTTTAAAAATATTACTAGTAACATAATTTTTCGATTTAGAGTTTATTTTAAAATTTTGATTAAAAAATAATAGTTCTTAAAAAAGTCGTGACTTCAAACAAGTTATAATTAAGGTCGCCCACCAAAAATATCATTATTTGTAGCATCACTTTTTGAATCAAGGATTTAATTGAAATCTAGGTTGCACTAATACGATTAGTAAACACAAGGTTTTGAACGATTTGTGATTTTAAATCTAATTTATATATATATATAATTCCCAAGGGTTATCTTAAGTGTTCTAGAGCTGAATGTGAAGTTCTTTCGAATATTTTTTCTTGGTGTTCATCACAGGTACATCTCTCTTTGGTTCCTTTTAGGTGAGGCCCCATAATGAAGGTTGATGGTTTACCCTATTAACTGTTGGGTATGTGTTATATTCTTTCCACAGGTAGCCCCACGCGCTGTATGTTGCACCGGGCGCAGCAGGGGGGTTACAGGGGGGGCGACAGCCCCCCCTGTCGGGGTCCTGGGCAACGCCCTGGAAAAAAAAAAAATGGTACGCGGTCCCACTCATAGGCGGACCCACCCATGTTTTGTGCATGAGTTTGCACATGGTTTTGGGGTTCGATGGTTTTCGGCCCCTGGTATTTTGTAGATCCGGTCAAGGGAACTACGGTTATTTTCTAATCCAGGGTTAATGGATTGGGGTTTATGTATGCTTCGGCATGTATATATATGTGTTGTAACACTAAAAGGAATATAATGAAAAATCAAGCTGGTAGTCCCGATTTGGGATCCAGGGGAAAATATTTGTGTTTATCTATTTTATGTTTTATGCTCTCGCTATTGTTTATTTTTTGTTATAAGATTCATGCGTAGATAATTTCTGTTCAGGGTTAAAACCTACATTTGGTATCAGAGCTGTTTCAGTTTCAAGGGGACGCCTTTGCTGCTGAGGGTTTTTTTCTTGGGCTTGAGGTAGACCCTTTTCAGTGGGATATCTACGGGATCGATTCTTGCTGTGAAAGAAGATGGTGAGCAGCGGAAAGATAGAGATTGAGAAATTTAATGGTCATAGTTTTGAGTTGTGGAAGCTCAAGATGGAGGACTTCTAGTGGATAAACAGATCCAAGTACTAAACCAACGGCAATTTCAGATGAAGACTGGAAGAAACTGGATCGGAAGGCTAAGAGCACAATACGGTTGTGTGTCTCAGATTTAGTATTGCTGAATGTATCTGGGAAGCTACGACGAAGAATTTGTGGGAAAAACTTGGGACTTTGTACCAATCTAAGTCTCTGGTGAATATGTTGTTCCTGCGAAGAAAGCTGTATAACCTGAGGATGAAGGATGGAGACTCAATGACAAAGCATCTGAACGCCTTCAATACTGTGGTAATTCAGTTGTCATTTGTTGATATTAAAATCTCAGATGAAGATAAGTGCATCAGTTTGTTGTGTTCTCTACTAGACTCATGGGACAGTCTGGTTATTGCAATAGGTAGCAATACAACTACCTTAAATTTTGATGACATTGTCTCAGCCTTGCTGTCGGAGGAAATGAGACGGAGAAATATGGAGGGTCAAAATAGAGATGCTTTATCTGTACGAGGAAGGTCCCAAAATAGAAACAATAATAAGGTTTTAAGTGGGAGATCTAAATCTAGAGGGAGATATAAATCTCCTGGAAAGTTTGTAAAGGTGTGTTGGAAATGCGGAAAGGAAGGACACTACAAAAAGGAATGCAGATCTAAAGCTCCTGAGAAAGGAAAGGGATCTGATGATGCTCCTTTTGTAGAGGAAAAAACCACCTCGGATGAAGGTGGGGATGTGTATTTGGCTTCTTCTTCAAATACACATGTAGATCATGAGTCATGGTTGATTGACTCAGGTGCATCCTTTCACTTCACTCCCCATAGGGAGTGGTTCTGCGAGTATGAGAAATATGATGGTGGTGATGTCTTCCTGGGGGATGATAGGAAGGCCAGAATCATTGGACGTGGAAAGGTCAAGCTGAAGCTGCAAGGTGGAAGGATTAGAACACTTCCTGGTGTTCTGCATATTCCTGCATTGGCCAGAAATCTGATTTCTGTAAGCAAGATGGATGATGCAGGTGTAAAAACAGTGTTCGAGAAAGATTCCTACAAGATGGTTCGGGGAGCACTGGTATTAATGCGGGGAGTTCGGACTGGAACTCTATACAAGCTACAAGGTAGCACTGTTATTGATGGGTGTAACAGTTCTATGGTTCCTGAAAGTGGAGCGGAAAGCCTATCTGTCTCTGGAGAAAAGACCATGCTATGGCATCAAAGGCTTGGACATATTGGAGAGAAGGGCCTTCGGATACTACATAGAAATGGTATGGTAGAAGGTATGTCTATTTGCTCTACGGATTTCATTTTGTGAACATTGTGTATATGGGAAGAATAATCGGGTGAGTTTTCCTTCTGGTGCTAAGAGGGCGAACAAGATATTAGAACTTGTGCACAGTGATGTGTTTGGACCTGTGTCAGTTCCATCACTGGGAAAGTCTGTGTACTATGTTTCATTCATAGATGACTTCTCAAGGAATACATGGATATATTTCTTGAGGAAGAAATGTGAAGTCTTTGACAAATTTAAAGAATTTAAGGCTCTGGTGGAAAACCAGACAGAGAAGAAGATAAAGGCATTGAGGACAGATAATGGTGGGGAGTTCTGCAAGAAGGAATTTGAAGAGTTCTGTAAGAAGTGTGGTATATCACGGTAGAAGACTACTCCATACACACCTCAGCAAAATGGAGTTGCAGAAAGAATGAATAGAACACTGATGGAAAAGGCAAGAAGCATGCTCAGTGGTACTGGGTTAGGACAAGAATTCTGGGCAGAGGCAGTGGAGACTGCATGTTACTTAGTTAACAGATCACCTTCATCAGCGTTGGAGGATAAGACCCCACATGAGGTATGGACTGGTAAGAAACCCTCTCTTTCACATCTAAGGGTATTTGGATGTGATGCATATGTACATGTTCCAAAGGAGAAAAGGACCAAGTTGAATAATAAATATGAAAGGTGCATCTTTATTGGGTATAAGGATGGTTTAAAGGGTTACAAGCTTTGGAACCCAGAAACAAGGAAGGTTGTGTACAACAGAGATGTGGTGTTTAGAGAAGTGAAAGATGTTGTTAAACATGAAGTCCTACCAAAGGAACCTGAGAAGATAGAGTTTGAGCTAAAGGAGGATGAATCAGACTCTACAACAGAAGAAGACTCAGAAGATGAAGAGCCACAAACTCCATCTTTGAGAAGATCAGTTCGGGAAAAAAGGCAACCAGAAAGGTATAGTCCATCTGCTTTCTGTTCAGGTTTTGCCTTAACTATAACTGATGATGAACCCAGAACTGTCAGGGAGGCAGTAGATTCAGAGGATGGAAAACTCTGGAAGAAGGCCATGGTTGATGAAATGGCATCCTTGCACAAAAATGAGGCATGGGATCTGGTGGAGTTGCCGGCTGGAAGGAAGCCCATCGGGAGCAAATGGGTGTTTAAGAAGAAGAAGAATGTAGAAGGCAAGGTGGAGAAATACAAAGCTCGGTTGGTAGCAAAAGGTTATTCCCAGGTGACGGGAATTGATTTTGGTGATATTTTTTCTCCTGTTGCCAAAGTTACTTCTATTAGATTACTTTTATCTGTTGCTGCTGCATTTGATTTTGAGATAGAACAGATGGATGTGAAGACAACATTTCTTCACGGGGATCTAGAGGAGGAGATCTACATGAAGCAACCTGAAGGCTTTATGGTGAAGGGTAAGAAAGAACTGGTATGCAGGTTGAAGAAGTCTCTGTATGGGTTAAAACGGTCACCAAGGATGTGGTATCAGAAATTTGATACCTATATACGGGGACTTGGCTTCACCAGAAGCAAGGAGGATCACTGTGTTTATTTTAAATTAATTGGTGACTGTGTTATTTATTTAGTCTTGTATGTGGATGATATGTTGTTGATTGGAAATGACAAAGAAATTATCCAAGATTTGAAGACCCAACTGTTCTCCAAATTCGACATGAAGGATCTTGGTGCTGCAAACTATATTTTGGGCATGGAAATTAAGAGAGATCGGGCAAAGAGGAAGCTCTGGTTAAACCGGAGGAAGTATGTCGAGACTATATTGCAGAGGTTCAATATGCAGGATAGTAAACCGGTGAAGGTTCCTATTCCTGTAGGTGTAAAGCTGTCTGCTGAACAGTGTCCCAAGACACAAGAAGAAGAGGAGTATATGTCCCATGTTCCATATGCAAGTGCAGTGGGTAGCTTGATGTATGCAATGGTCTATACTAGACCATACATTGCACATGCAGTGGGAGTATTGAGCAGGTTTATGTCAAACCCAGGGAAGGAGCATTGGACAGCAGTGAAGCGGGTTTTCAGATATTTACGTGGCACTAGTGATTATGGCTTGTGCTACCAGGGAAGACCAGGATTGGAAATAATTTTGGACATTCGTGGTTTTGTTGATGCAGACTGGGCTGGAGATCTGGACCAAAGAAGATCTACAAGTGGGTATGTGTTTAGCCTATTTGGAGGCGCAGTCGGTTGGATGAGTAAAAGACAGTCTGTAGTGGCTCTTTCAACTACAGAGGCAGAATACATAGCAGCCACTCATGCAAGCAAGGAAGCAGTTTGGTTGCAGAGATTGTGTTCAGGTATGGGGTTGGTACAACAAGCTATAAGGATAGACTGTGATAGCCAAAGTGCAATTTTCTTGGCTAAGAACCCTGCTTATCATTCAAAGACAAAGCACATTGATATTCAATATCACTTTGTTAGAGATATGGTTGAGGCTAAAAGGGTGTTGCTGGTAAAGGTGGACACTTTGAAGAATGTTGCAGATGCATTGACAAAGTCTGTGAGCACTCAGAAGTTCTCTTGGTGTAGAGAAACAATAGGTGTTGAAGAATTGGCCCAATGACTAAGCTCTCCTGTGGCCCCCTGTGGAAAGAAAACAACAAGTGGGAGAATGTTGGGTATGTGTTATATTCTTTCCACGGGTAGCCCCACATGCTGTACGTTGCGCCGGGCGCAACAGGGGGGTTACAGGGGGGGCAGCAGCCCCCCCTGTCGGGGTCTAGGGCAACGCCCCGGCAAAAAAAAATTTGGTATGCGGTCCCACTCATAGGCGGACCCACCCATGTTTTGTGCATGAGTTTGCACATGGTTTTGGGGTTTGATGGTTTTTGGCCCCTGGTATTTTGTAGATCCGGTCAAGGGAACTACGGTTATTTTCTAATCCAGGGTTAATGGATTGGGGTTTATGTATGCTTCGACATGTATATATATTTTTTGTAACACTAAAAGAAATATAATGAAAAATCAAGCTGGTAGTCCCGATTTGGGATCCAGGGGAAAATCTCTGTGTTTATCTATTTTATGTTTTATGCTCTCGCTATTGTTTATTTTCTGTTATAAGGTTCGTGTGTAGATAATTTTTGTTCAGAGTTAAAACCTACATTAACCATCTACGAAATGTGGAGAATTACTTCAGGGTTTCCCATGATTTCATTCCCCCAAGGGGCAGGTCTATTGGTGATCATCATTATATGTTTGTGAAGTATGTGGTTCAAGGTTCAAATCAACATGACTAGCCTTGTGGGTTGTGCATTGGTTCACCTATAGATATAGCAGTTGTAGTCAAAATAGACCCCATACACACATATATGAGCCTAGCCCTGTTGTCGATTCCTATATATGTGTGTGTGTGTGTGTGTGTATTACACTTGTAGTAACACCACTTTTGATCTAAGGGTTGACTTTAAAGTTTTTTTAAACAACATAATGTATTTTCTACAGTCCTAGTTGTAAAAGGTTGTAAGCTTCTTCTTCTTATTCTTCTTCTTCTTTTTTCAAGTGCAAAATCAGTAACAAGAACCATACAATCATAGTTACCACCCACCATCATATTGCATTGTTGCTTGGAAAACCTCTTGGCCTAGCATAATATATCGCAAACCATACTGGACAAGGCAAGCCAAACTTGCCTCTAACGAGCTCACCCACGGGGTTTGAATAGGTGACCTTTACAAATGAGTGCATTAAGAGAACACTCAATCACAAACAATCCTTCGCCCCATGGGTTGTAATTTTAACTCTGAATAAAAAGTGTTATTAGTAAAACCCACTTTTAAATGAAGACTAGAAAAACACTTAATATGACCTCTAAAATATTATAATTTTAGATGGTTATCATCAAATAATTATGTTAAATACTTATCGTACACTTAAAAATTGAAATATAACATAAACATTATAAATATTGAATTACATCACATGAAACTGTTAATCGCCCTCATGAGTCTCATATTCCTAGAGTTTCATATGCATCAAGTAGTATCTCATCTATCAAATCATCAAAATAAGGCAGAAGAACAAAAGGCCATATACTAAGTATCTCAACTATCAATCATTGAGATATGGGAGGGGGAAATTACTTTTGTAATGATTTTAAGCTCTTCTTTTTTGATACAAGGGTGATAAAAACCATAATTTTTCCTCGCCATGATTATGGTGGTAGCATAAATTATATTAAAGTTATTATCTTCATTTCCAATATTTATACAACACCTTTTAATCTAATAGTTATAGAAATGGTCATACTGATACAAATGAATAGTTTAGAATGGTTAAAATCAATAACATATGTAATGTTCCTAATAGGTTGAAGGTCAAAGGAAACATGTAAAATACCACCTTATATAGGTTGAAGTTTCAAGCGAATATGTAAAATACCACCCTATATATAAGGAGAAAGGTAAAAAGGCTTGGAATGTCATTGTGTTAATAAATATTTAATGTTATATATTACAAGAAAGCCATAAATCCAAAGTGTCTTTTTTTCAAAAAATAAGCATATGATTAGATCCCATAATTTAAATACATCAAAAGCAAATTAAGTGGTAGGTTCTTGATAGTGTATTCGTGTGAAATGAGAAGAAAATATCATAATGGTTATCGGATTACACTCACAAAAAAAAAAAAAAAAATCATTGAGTACCTAAAATATTATTTATTGTTTCAATGTGAAATCAAATTTATTCTTAAAAGCATTGTTGGAATATTCACCAATACTGAGAGGGGGTGAATTAGTATTAGGAACTTTTAAAAAATTTAATCTTATCATGTAAATATTAAATAGTTAACAAAACCATTCAACAATGTATAATATCATAGAAAATACACAAGATATTTTTAGGTGGAAACCCTTCTGGGAGAAAAACCACCAATATATTTTTAATATGTCTTAAAAATTACATTAACAGGAAGCTCCAACTTCCAATATTCTCCACCAATGACTGGAAGGAGGTTCCAACCCCCTCATTTTATCAACTCCAACTGAAAGTATGCATGAACACCTTAATTTTACTAGCTCCAAAAGGAAGGATGTTCCAACACCCTGGTTTTACCAACTGTGACTAGAAGGATGCTCCAACACCCTACAACATCAATTTTTTTCCCTAGCACCACCCTACAACCTTGAAGTGTTCTCAGGTTCCAACCTTAAGGATACTTCAATCTCTATCTTTGCAATTCCTTACCACCCTAAATATAGAATATAAAATAATAATTTAGATCATCACACTAGCCACATTGATCGGCTATTGTACTCACTACTCATAACATTATTGCTAATAACCCTGGTGTCTTTGCTGTCAATAATATTGTTGCACTGTCTTTTCTTTATCGCAATACTATTGTAAATTCTACCACTTTCACTTCCAACTCTTACCCATATGCACAATCAAATATGCCACAATTTTTTTCTTTTCCCAACCTTAAGTTATCTCAACTTATTCTTTAAGAAACACAAACTTATATAAACCCTTTGTGTTGCCTCAAACCCTAGATGTTCATATCAGCAATATGTAAGTGAAATAACAATACCACAATCATCCTTGTAGCTAGAAATAGCAAGCATTCTCATTTTCATTACTGCAACCACAACCATTATTGCAAAACACCGCAATTTTCTCTTAAGCCCTCAAAATATATAATAGGGTATTTTATCATCAAGGATAAATTTTTCATGCCTTCAACAAGGTTTTTAACTGAGCTCTAATCTCGATACTTATTCTGATTTTTAATTTGGATCTATGTTGACTTTAATAACTCATAAAGCTATATAAAACCATATAATGAATTAGTTTCTCTACATATTCCTACTTTTAGGGTAAACTCTATATTTTGACAAGAAACCAGAGACGGATCTATAAAATGTATAGGTCCAACCTCTTATCTATTTCATAAAAATGAAACTTATGGATGAAAATAAAAACTATTTTTCTGACCTGTTGAGTGACCAAATTCGAACCCCCAACACTTGATATGTAATGTAGTTACATTACCAATTGTGTTAACACTATTTTGTAGCATATAGTGCGTGTCAATTAAATTGATGTTACCGATCAACTAGAATTTAAGATTGATAAGAATTACATGCGGGACAACTATTTTGACAGCATAATCATCGCAACCCAATTTGTAGAACCATTATGTCCTATGGAGCCTTAGCTCAAGTGACCCATATTCTTGATCTTTAACCTCGTACAAGAGTATGAAACTAAAGGTTTTGACCGCCATGGATATGGCACATGTTAATTCACAATAATAAAAGGGTCTCGCACTCAACATATATATTGTGCTGACAACAATGATCAATATACTTCCATTCTTGTACAAGAGAATCATACTAAAACATGAATCACATTGAATCAAAATCTAATGAAATTAGTAGATACATAGCTCATATACTATTGCAGAGTTGTTATATCAAGCACATAGCTTGAATGATATTGCAGCATTTTTATATATCAACATACTCATTTCCTCAAGCTACAAGGTTTGTATGAGATCGCATAGAATTACCAAACCCCGAGTTCATTCAATCTCACCATAGCTTCAGTAAATAAGTATGAAAGAGAATTGCACCGCATGTCCAATGAAAGAGATCGAAGAGTGATACTTTGATGAGCAGATCACCCTCAAATAGTAGACATCAAAACATCATGAGGATGTCACTGTAGTCAAGTGATCCAAACATAAATAAGTGATTTATTTATCATACTTCCTACATATTAATAGTACAAATCTCAAAAATTCATCATCACACAAATAACTCACGACCATTGATTCTCAACCCCTACTCCTAAACATATGATGAATCCACAACTTCATATAATATTAGAGTAAAAACATTTGAAATATAAGTGTATAATTATTCCTTTTGAAGGTGAAAAAGCGCCTTATTTATACTCTTTCAAAGTAGATCAAAGGAAAGATTGACCTACCCTAAAATGCCATTAGAAAGGATCCAACCTAACCATTTAGAAAAATAAATTAAAATTTTAGAGAGGCTGACCTTAATTCTCCTTTTGAAAGCATATAAAAAATATAATATTCTCCTTTTAAGACCGATTCGATCGACATATATAGCTTCCAGGACCAATATATTTTTTATACAATTTTATGCCAAAATATGGATCATGACATCATTAATTTGGGTACCATGACCACACTTTTTTGGCATCGTATTTGAAAGAGCACATCTTGTCAACCGTGAGAATTTATGTGGCATGCCACCTACCATTATAAATGACATGACGAGCAATATTAGTTGATCATGGTTGATTTCAATTTCACTGATCTTCCCATTAATTTACCTTAACAAGAGTGGGGCATCATGATCACACTACAGGGGCTTCTAAAATTTTGGGATTCCTTCTCTCCCTTCCAAGGTTTTTTTTCCATTGTAGCTTCCAAATAATGGAATATATAGACGTATATTAAAATCATTCAAGATAATACAAAAATTCCCATCATTGTTTCCAAGGAGTATTGACATCAATGTAAACACCATTCAACAATCTCCCCCTTTTTCATTGATGGAAACACTCATACTTCCCCTTCCTCCATGATTTTTATCTTCCTCTCCAAATTTATCTCCCGTTTTGACATCAATTAAAAAGTTTAACTCCCCCTGACGAAGTATCTCCCTCATTCTTCCTACACATTTCATTTCTCTCTAATAGTTTCTCTCCCCTATCTCATTGTGCCTCACACAGCTTGCCATTTTGATTCCACCTATCAATATGCTTCATTGATATCTCAATATTGAAGTGCCACAAAATATTCCATCAATCAAGTTAACAAATCTATCCATAATGCATCTATTGCAATATATCACCACATATTCTTTCTTGAAGACACACTTGCACATTTAAGCAATCAATCAATTTGACACGAGATATTCCATCAAATCATTGTGATTCTTCCTTTCCAAAACAAATTTCTTGATATATTTCAAAATTGAAATCGTTGCTACTTAGACTATGCTTCTTAAATATTCATAGTATTGGGAGTCTACAAGATATATTTATTAGAATGATATATGAACTTGCTTTGTTGTAGGATCATTCTGAAACTTGACATCTTCCATTGTACCTGTCGATTCATCATGGTCTTTTGACTTTGAAAATATTGTGAGCATGACCTCTAAGTTTTCTTCATTCACTTGATTTTATTGCTTTTGTTTTATTTTCCAAAACTTATTGTACCTTATATAATTTTTTTATTTTATGAAATACTTCATCATGCTTCTTCAATCATGAGTTATATGTCCATAGTTATGGAATTTGAAGCATTATACAAGATACGTGTATGATAGAGAAACTAACATATACTTTATGCTAATGGGGTCATTTGGACATTTGTCTTATGTTCCTACAAACATTATTCTATGGTTTTGATAATGACCTTGATAATCATCTATGTCATAAGCTTTGCAATCCCTAGTCATATTCCAAAAGTTTATACATGAAAATTAATACAAAGAAAATATATGTGTACCTAGATGAGATGGCTTATCTTGATGATCTTCTGAAGAAATTATTTCTTGGAGGAGTTTCTTTTCCTTGCTTACGTCAAGATAACATCTTGTATCATCAACACTTTCAATGTTATTTTTTTATATTGCTTCGATTTGGCCTTTGAAGAATTTTTCTTTCAAGTTTCTCTTAAAGCTTGCTTTATCCGGGCTTTGGAACTTATGCATACATTGCATGGAACTTCACCTTATATTTTTACCTTCATCTTCAAGTTAGAAATTTATTGTTCCTTTTCATTAATTACATGATTCTTCTTTCCAGTGCCTTATATTTTCTCCTTATTTCATTCCCTGAGCCCATTTATTTCACTAAGAGCTACATCAAGTTCCTTCTACTTTTGAATAACTTTTTCCTCGTACTTCTGAATAGATTCCTCTAATTGGCTTGTTAATATTTTCTCTTTTGTTATGCTTCCTCCATTTTAAGTCTTAGAAAAGAAACTTCTACTTTGAGTATATGATTTTTCTTATTTGATTTTCTAAGATCACTGATCAATTCTCTCTCCATGTCCACTTCTCCTTCTTCTTTTGAATTTCTCTGACTTGATGAGATTATTCATTTTCACTCTTTATCTATCTAAACATGTTATTCATCTTCTCCATACAAATGTTGTATCCTTACCCAAATACTTTTGGTTGAAGAACATTAATCCACTTTGGCTTTCACAGAATGTGGAAGAGCACTTAAAATGGCATTCACTGATTTTGTATTGTACATTCTTGATTAATTTGTAGATGTGTTTCTAGAAATAACATAATCCCGTAAATAATAACCATGAGATTTCAAATAGACTCTCATTATGGATTCCCATATTTCATATTTTGTTTCATTTAACAAAGAAGTTGGATCAACTTGTTTCTCTTCATCAATTGTAACATATTTTGAGACTACAACAACATCAAAGATTTCCTTTGATCGTGTAGATGTGTGCTTCCTTGAAGGCTCCAATTTTTGATCTCCCGATATTTTCCTTCCAGTTGTTAGGCTGCAACTGAAGGAACCTATCTCTTATAGAAATTGTTGGAATATTCACCAATACTGACGGGGTGGGTGAATTAGTATTGGGCACTTTTTAATAATTTTAATCATATCATATAAATATTAAATTGTTAAAAAAACCATTGAACAAAACATAACATTAAAGACAATACACAAGATATTTTTAGGTGGAAAAACCACCAAATGCGTTTTAATATATGTCCTTTATATTACATCAATACGAAGCTCCAACTTCCAATATTATCCATAAACGACTGGAAGGAGGCTCCAACCCCCTCACTTTATTAGCTCCAAATAAAAGGATGTGCCAACACCTTTATTTTACCAACTCCAACTAGAAGGATACTCCAACACCCTAGTTTTACCAACTGCAATTGAAAGGATGCTCCAACACCCTGCAGTATTAGTTAGCTTCCCTAGCATCATTTACCACCTTGAAGTGTTCTTAGGATCCAACCTAAAGGAGACTTCAATATTTTCCTTGCATCACCCTACCACCCTAAAGATAGAAGATAAAAGAATAAGATAGATCACACTAATCACATTGATCATCTACTTCACTCATTACTCCAACCACTTCTATCAATAACCCTAGTGTCTCTACTATCAATATTATTGGTGAGCTATATTTTATTTGTCACTATATTGTTGTAAATGCTACCACAGTCACTTCTAACTCTTACCCACATGCACAATCCAATGTGCTACAAATTATTCCTATGCACAGCCTTAAACTAACTCAAATTCTACCTTAGGAAACACTAAATCATCCAATCCCTCTCTATTGTCTCAAACCGTAGCTTCTCATATTGGAAATATGCAAGTGAATTAACAACACCACAATAGACCCTGCAATGTCACCGTGAGAACTAGAAAGCATTATCATTTCGGTTACTACAACCACTAAAAATATTATAAAACACCACAATGTTATCTTAAGTATTAAAAACATATACTAAGGTTTTTTCTCATCAAGGATAAAGTTTTCATGCCTTAAAAATGCATGTCTCTGAGCTTTGATCTCATTTCTTTTTCCTGTTTTGAATTTGGATCTATATTTTCTTCAATAACCCATAAAACTATTTAAAACCATATAATGAATTAATTTTTCTATAGATGCATACTTTTAGGTCGTGTTCTAGAATTTGAGAGGAAATCAATGATGGATCTACAAAATTATGCCTCCAACCTCTTATCTATTCAATAAAATGAAACTTATGGATGAAAATAAAAAAATATTTTTCTAACATGTTGGGTGATTAGATTTGAACCCCCAACCTCTAATGTCTAATGCAGTTACATTACCAACTCCGCTAACATTGTTGTATACAATATAGTTCATGTCAATTAAATTGATGGCACCAATCAGTGGGAGTCTAATATTGACGAGCATTACACACTTGAGAGCTATTCTGACAACACAACCATCACGACCCATTTTGTAACACCACTCTATCCCATGCAGCCTTAGCTTAAGTGACCCATATAGTCAATCTTTAACCACTTACAAGGTTATGAAACTTGGGATTGTGACCACCACGGAGACAGCACATGTTAATTCACAATAATAAAAGGGTCTCTCACTTGGCGTCTATATTGCGCTTACGATAATGATCTATATAATTATAATATTGTAAAAATTATCATACTAAAAAATGGATCCCAATGAATCAAACTCCACCAAAATTAGTAGATACAAAGCTTTTATACTACCACAGAGTTTTTATATCAACCACATAGCTTGATTGATATCATATAGTTCGTATATATCAACAAAGTCATTTGCTTAAGCCAAAAAATTTGTATGAGATTGCATAAAATTTTCACACCCCAAGCTCAATAAATATCACCATATATTTAGTAAATAATTCATGAAGTAGAATTGAATCACAGGTCCAATGAAATTTATTAAAGAGTGATACTTTGACGAGCAGATCAACTGCAAAAAGAAAACATCAGAACATCAGGAGGATATCACTGCACTAGAGTGGTCAAACTAGAACTAAGTGAATTATTGATCATACTTCCCTCATATTGATAGTAAAAATATCAACTAATCCTCATCGCACACGTAAATCTCAAACATTGATTCTCAACCTTTGTTCTTGAATATACCATGAGTCCACAACTTCAAATAATCTTGGAGTAAAAACATATGAAATATAAGCATTGAATAATTCCTTTTGTAGGTGAAAAAAGTGCCTTATTTATACTCTTTCAAAGGGGACCAAAGGCTGACCTACCCTAAAATTCTCTTAAAAAGGAGTCAACCTGACCATTTAGAAAAATAAATTAAAATTTGAGAGAGTCTGACCTTAATTCTCCTTTTAACACCATATACAAAATATAATATTCTCCTTTTGAGGATGATTTGGTCAACATATGCAACTTCCAATGACAATATATTTTTTATTCAATTTTTATGCCAAAATATGGATCAATTCATCATTCAATTTTGGGAACCATGACCACACTTTCATGACATCATCTATCAAAGAGAATATCTCCCCAATCATGAGGAATTATGTGGCATGCCACCTACTATTATAAACGACATGACAAGCGTTATCAGTTGATGATGACCATGTTTAAAATTTCACTCATCTTCCCATTCATTTATCTTAACAAAAATGAGGAATCATGATCACACTGTAGGGGATTCTAAACTTTTGTACTTCCTTATATCCCTTCTAGGGTTTTTTTTCAATTGTAGCTTCCAATTAACGCAATATAATGATATATATTAAATTTTCTCAAGATAATTCAAGACTTTCCTTCACTACTTCCAAGGAGGATTGGCATCAATGGCAACACCATTCAATAAGTAAAACATTTCACTGTAAGTTCCACCTTATGCATTATTCATTCGAACTAAAAATATTTGTTGCCAAATACACTAATGTTGAAGTATTTATATGTGCCAAGATAGAATCCCAAACACCTATATCTTGTAAAAATCATTCCATGGTACATTGAAGATCGACCGAAACAAAGAGTGTTTGTGTTAAACATAGTCATAAAAATTGAAGGTGTAAATATTATTTAATTAATAATTAAATCAATAGTTCCCTACATATAATGTTTCATATGATTCGTCATGTGGTCAAGAGTCATTATATAGTTTTTCAAGGAGAGTATCCTCTTAAAGTTTAGAGTCTAAGTGTCATAGAGTTATAACTATAAAATATTTCTCAGGTTACAAACATGTCCTTTAACTTAGGTTTGAGTTGAGACATATCATATTTTCCCTCTTCCTTAGCCATGATTATTGCATACATAAACCCTTTTACTATATCCAAGGACATTTTTACTTTATATCTTCATATTTGAGGTTAAGTTCCTCTTCATTAGAACTATGAAGTGTAATTCATTTTGTCTATAATAGATGGAACTTATCGAAATATTATTTGATTTACATGTCCTAAAACAAGTGCAATAGTTGAACATCAAGGGCTTATCCAAATTACTTTATGATTTATAATTTAATGCATTTGCAAACTCACTAAAGAACCCTTTTTTTTTAATGATCCATCTCCCATCCTAGGTAGGGGAAATCCCATCTATATGTCATGAGGGGAATTTAACATATCCCCATGGTTGTATTTTTTTTTTATGAAACCAACTCACAAAATAAAATAAAATATAGTTCAAGGACTTAGAAATCATCGTCTTCGAGGGGGAAACCTCCTTTACATTACATAAATGAACAATTCTTGGATGATACAAATGACAAAACCTACCTTTTATATATAGGAGACTAAGGGGTCACAATATAACAATATGGGGACCACCTGGGCACAATAATAACAATAATGGGACTACACATATGGGGCACAATAATAACAATATGGGGACTACATTGGTACACCAATAAAAATAATGGGGCTACACTGAAAATAACAATAAGAGGCTACACTAGTATTATAGGGACCTAACATGCCCCTCTCTTTAAAACAAGTTTTGTCCTCAGCATTCGAGTAGTTCTGGATGCTTCTATATAAAATTATCATCCTCCCATGTGGAATATTCAGCGCGTAAGTTCTTCCACTTGATGAGATATTATCAAATTGATCGATTTCGTAGCTCTCGAGTTCTTTTTTTCGTGACTTCTTTAGGTTCCAATATGATTTTTCATTCCTTGTCAAGTTTTGGAAATATTGTTTGATTGGGATTTTTTCACCTATAACCTTCTTTAAGCATGAAACATGGAAAATTGGGTGCACTCGGGAAGATGCAGGAAGCTCCCATTTTTATTCCATAATACCAATATTTTCCAACATTTTTTAAGGACCATATTACTTTGGCAATAATTTATTATCCTTCTTAGATTGCTTAAGGGACATTTGTTTGTATTGTTGTAGCTGTAAAAATACCTAATCGCCCACATCAAAACTTATTTCTCTGTGATTTTTATATGCCTATTAATTCATTTGATTCTACACCAAAGTTAGTTCATCCTTTAAGATTTGGAGAACTTTTTGTTAATGCTCAATGTGATATTCCACTGCTTGAACCTTAGAATTTTCTCTTAATATGATTCCGATGTTTGAAACTCTAGTGAGCATAATTGTGCAATTAGGCCTAATTTTTATTTCTTTAGAAGCTTTTTATTGACATTAGAGATGATTGTATTTCCCAATTTCTCTGTGATACCCCGTATTCAACTTCCTTTCCTTCCCAAAAAAAATTCAAGAAAATTTCTTGAGAATTAAAAGTTATATTCCCCAAAGACTGTAGCCATTGGACCCCTAGTAGAACATCAGCACCACCCATTGGAATAGAAATCATTGGATTATTCAATACATATTCCCCCATGGTTAGCTTGATATTATGGCATTTTCCATAGAAATTTATAGTTCCTCCATTTGAAACCATCACTTGACATTCTGGTGTTGGATATAAGAACTAATTTAATTCCTTGGTTATCTTAAAATTAATAAAAATATGTGTACTACCTGAATCAATCAGCATTATTACCTTTTTTCTTGATATATTCTTCTATCTTGAGAGTTTGAGGAGTGGTAATTCCTACCAATTCATTACAAGATATGGTTGGATTAATTTCTTCCTTCTCTGAGGTTGGTTCTTGGTGTGTATCCTCCTCTTTTGATGTTTCTTCTTCCTTTTCTTCCTCCTCTTCACAATCTATGTAAAATAATTTCTTCTAGGTGCACTTATGACCTTTAGCGTATTTTCTATCACAACTATAAAAAATCTCATTTACTCTTTTCTCCTCAAACTTTTTTGGTGTCAACCTTGTAGGTTGTCGAAGGCTAGGAGCAGTAACATTTCCATATTTATAGTTGTGATTCGTAGAATTTCTTGTTTCCATAATTTTTATTTCAATTTTTCATGCCACCCTGAATGCCTTCTCCAATGAATCAAGTTCCCAGAGGAAAACCTCATGTTGGATGTTATCCTTTAAATTCCATATGAATTCATCAATCCTATGCTCCTATGGAATATATGCTATCCTGATATTCAATTTGGAAGTCCTCAATGTGCTTTGCCTTTGAACCCTTTTGATTGATATTTATCAATTGGCTAAAGAAGTTGTTGCTCTTTGTATCCTCATAATGTGCTATCATTTCCTCCGTAAAAATTGACCAAGTGAAAAGTGGTTTACGAGAAAAAATCCATCGATACTATAAAAACTCATTGGTTTCTAAATATAAAGTTGAAATTTGTACCATTTTTGTGTTTTTCACATTTTGGAGATCAAACTATTTCTCCATTTGTAGTAACATGTTATCGGATCCTTGCCATAAAACTTCCTCATGTCAATATTTGGAATATGGTGGGTGTTAAATCCAACATTAGATTCTATGAAATCATGATTAACAGTTCTTTTGTTCTCATCATGAGTTTCATCTACTACCTTTTCGCATAGGAATCATTTCTAGTAGCAACTTTGTCAAACCTTCCATGTCTTCTGTTAGACCATTCTTCATGTCTTCCATGTTGCCTTTGAGTTTTTATTCTATACCATCGATCTTAGCTTCCATTCCATACATGTTAGCTTCCACGCCATTTTTCAAACCATCTATGCATTTCTTCAAACCATACATTTTAGATTCCATTTCATTTTTGGTTACTTTTTGCGAGAGCGAAATGTTTTGCACTTGGTGTCGTAATTTTGATATATCATGTTGCACTTCTTCCTCTTCACGTGTCATAGTATAGATTTTTTAGGGCTTAATGGGTGTGGAATTGCTTTTAGGAGGCATTATAGAACCCAATATTGATATCATTGTTTCAATATTCCCTTGGAATCACTTCAAACTGATTTTTTTTAAGTTGTACAATTTAAAAAAACACACACCTTTTTCTTGCTTTTGAGGAGCTCGATATTTAACTTGATGTATCTCTGTGATTTCTGATCCCTAAGATTTGAACTTTGGTCCTATACTATCCCTCTAATTCTTCTTTCCAATGCCACATTTCATACCTAATTTGGATTCTTCAAGACAAATTTATATCCCACAATGGCCTAATTATGGATTGGTTCAGTAGAGAAAAAATTTACGACATGCCACATGCTACTGTTTTGATCTTCGGCTCTAAAATTGATATACAACAAACTATTGTCGATGCACTTTCGGCCACTTTTTAGAGAATTCAAATATAATGCCTGAAACGAAACTTATGACGATTTTCCCTCGGTCACCTGTTTGAGATGAAATTTTGGAGCCTATAAAAACCCTAACTTCCATAGATCATATCTCCGAAAATATAGCGAACTAAGGTCTAAAATTGTTGCAATAAGTTCCTCAAGATTTAGGCTCCACATAGTAAATATTTTAGCTTTTGAAGCCTCATAGAAAAAATGTTATAGCAAAAATTCCAAGA
Organism: Pinus albicaulis; assembly: GCA_034641835.2. Classification (NCBI taxonomy): domain Eukaryota; kingdom Viridiplantae; phylum Streptophyta; class Pinopsida; order Pinales; family Pinaceae; genus Pinus; species Pinus albicaulis. Next base: position 925,284,188 of record CM076571.1, on the reverse strand, counting down.
TGACTTGTTTGAAGAAGTGAAACACTAGAGTCCCAAGCTCTGATACCAAATGTTATGAAACTAGCTCACAAAATAGAAGAAAATATAGATCAACTTCTTATAAATTAGGCTCTTCAAGGGGGAAACCTCCTTTACATTACATAAATGAACAATTCTTGGATGATACAAATGACAAAACCTACCTTCTATATAGGAGTCTAAGGGGTCACAATATAACAATATGGGGACCACATGGGCACAACAATAACAATAATGAGGCTACACCTATGGGGCACAATAATAACAATATGTGGATTACATGGGCACAACAACAATAATAATGGGGCTAAACTAACAATAACAATAAGGGGCTACACTAGTATTATAGGGACCTAACAATTTCTTAAACCTTGAATGCTAAATTCATTTTACTTATCATGTAGGCATTCCAAAGTCATAACGTGGACCTTCATCTAATGGTTGAAAGTGAGCTAGTAAAAGATTTTTTCAATCAAATACTTTTAAGGGAAAACACCACTTATTCTATAAGGATTTAAATCATTCTCTCTATCCTCTAGGATTTTTGGGTTGTGGATTAAGAAATTTGTCTTAGGGTCCATAATCCATTTCCTTAGGGTTCGTAGTTTCCTCGTTTCTTCTACAAATTTTCTAAATATTTCATCTAATTTTATCATAGACACAAAAAAACAAGTTTTCCCCTTAAAATTCTTTAAAATAATTTTATGTATAAAATAATAATAAAACAAATATAAATAAATAATTATGTGAAGAGGCACGATTAAAGATCATGACCCCTCCTAAAAGGGCACGAAGGATATATTTAAGTCGGGTAACCTCATTGTAAAAATCATCAATCAATTAGTATTCATGATGTATAAATACTGTAAGTTTTAACCTTGAACTATTAATCTTTGTGAACATGTTCTTAATAAAATAGAAAATATAATGGAAAACACACAAATTTAAATAGAGATTTTATCCTAGAAACCCAGCCTTTTTTTTCATTATTTTTTTGTACAGTATTGCAATTCATATATAACCTGTGACATACATATCAATGTTTCAATATTCTCTTGGAATCACTTCAAACTAATTTTTTTTAAAAGTTGTACAATTTAAAAAAACACACACCTTTTTCTTGCTTTTGAGGAGCTCGATATTTAACTTTATGTATCTCTATGGTTTCGGATCCCTAAGATTTGAACTTTGGTCCTATAGTATCCCTTTGATTCTTCTTTATAATGCCACATTTCATACCTAATTTGGATTCTTCAAGACAAATTTATGCCCGATATCCCACAATGGCCTAATTATGGATTAGTTTAGTAGATAAATTTTTTGCGACATGCCACATGTCATTGTTTTGACCTTCGGCTCTAAAATCGATATACAAGAAACTAATATCCATGAACTTTTGGCCACTTTGTAGAGAATTCAAATCTGATGCCTGAAACGAAATTTATGATGCTTTTCCCTCGGTCACTTGTTTGAGATGAAATTTTGGAGCCTGTAAAAACCCTAACTTCCACAGATCATATCTCTAAAAATATAGCAAACCAAGGTCTAAAATTCTTATAATAAGTTCCTCAAGATTTAGGCTCCACGTGGTAAATATTTTAGCTTTTTAAGCCTCGTAGAAAAAATGTTATAGCGAAAATTCCAAGATGACTTATTTGAAGAAGTGAAACACTAAAATCCCAAGCATTGATACCAAATGTTATGAAACCAGCTCACAAAATAGAAGAAAATATAGATCAACTTCTTATAAATCAACCTGTTCAAGGGGGAAACCTCTTTTACATTACATGAATAAACAATTCTTGGATGATACAAATGACAAAAACTACCTTCTATATATAGGAGTCTAAGGGGTCACAATATAACAATATGGGGACCACATGGGCACAACAATAACAATAATGACACAACACCTTTGGGGCACAATAATAACAATATGGGGATTACATGGGCACAACAACAATAATAATGGGGATAAACTAACAATAACAATGAGGGGCTACACTAGTATTATAGGGACCTAACAATTTCTTAAACCTTGAATGCTAAATTCATTTTACTTATCATGTAGGCATTCCAAAGTCATAACGTGGGACCTTTATCTAATGGTTTAAAGTGAGCTAGTAAGATATTTTTTCAATCAAATACTTTGAAGGGAAAACACCACTTATTCTATAAGGATTTAAATCCTTCTCTCTATCCTTGAGGATTTTTGGGTTGTGGATTAAGAAATTTGGCTTAGGGTCCATAATCCATTTCCTTACGATTCATAATTTCCTCGTTTCTTCTACAATTTTTCTAAATATTTCATCTAACTTTATCATAGACAAAAAAAAACAAATTTTCCCCTTAAAATTCTTTAAAAACATTTTATGTATAAAATAATAATAAAACAAATATAAATAAATAATTGTGTGAAGAGGCATTATTAAAGATCATGACCCTCCTAAAAGGGCACGAAGGATATATTTAAGTCGGGTTCACTCATTATAAAAATTATCAATCAATTAGTATTCATGCTATATAAGTATTGTAAGTTTTAACCTTGAACTATTAATCTTCGTGAACATATTCTTAATAAAGTATAAGATATAATGGAAAACACACAAATTTAAATAGAGATTTTATCCTAGAAAACCAGCCTTTTTTTCATTATTTTTTTGTACAGTATTACAATGCATATATAACCAGTGGCATACATAAACTACCAATCCAACTATAGTTCCCTAACTGAAACTAAAAAACCATGGGAAAAACCACCATGCACCACAAAACTACTTTTATCAAAATCATGGTCCAAAAATTGTAAAACATGGATTAAAAACAGCCCCCCATGTGATCCCCCTTTTGTTTTTAGTGCATATAAGTCATGAAAATAATATAACACATATACAAAAAATTACATATATACATTAATTGCATATTCAATTTGATGTGTAACCAAATGGTTTCAAAACTCCAAGTTATTATCACATGACATTGGAAAGATATGATTAAAAAAAGAAATGCCAATGAAAAGGAAGAGTAAATTTTGATTTTATCATTGGTGGTTTACAAGCCCATGGTTTAAGTAAACCATTGGCCCACAGTATTTCCTATAATAGAGGAAAAACAAATTTACAAAGATAATTGTTTTTACAATGGTAACTTTTCAAAATAAAATTATATGTGTGTGTGTGTGTGTGTGGTTTTGGGAGAAAAAGGTAAAATAAATCATAATAAAAAAGGGTTTGGGAGAAATCCCATTAGTTACAAGGACATAATTATGAGAAATTTAGTGCAAAGCTAACCAAGATGGAAGAACCATCAATCCAAAATACAGTGAGGGAGAATCACATGCAATTAGAAGCACAAATCAATCACAATCATGATGTTGTACGATGAGATAAGTAGAGCTAAGGAACTTGGTCGAAAAAAAACACACGGGATTAAAATACTAACTCACTATGTTACAAGATCTCATAAATTGTGTCACATTGCAAAACACAACCAATCCAAAATAAAATTCTCCAAAAACTTTCAATTCACCTAACTCATCTCTCATACCAAACCCCCAAATAAATGTACCTTAGAGTATTCCTAATACTCCAAATACAAAGTTAAATATTCCTATTCAGGGCATGATGGTCCAGAATCAATATCAACTATACAGATAATAAATCTTTTCATATCCTCCTCGAGAAAATTTGGAATTGTCAAAGTTCACCGGAAATGAAAAAGAATGTGTGGCCTAGTTCAAAAAAGAAAAAGAATATTTTGAGATCTAAGACATTTATAATGATGATGGAAAGATCCAATATTCACCCATGCAATTAGAATAATATGTGTACAAATAGTAGATATGGTGGAAAAATTTAGGATACTCAATGAATTTAAATACGCTTAAAGATTAATCCTTTAAACAATTCCAAGGTATCAAGGAAGAGGATCTTTTCACGAAACTTACCAGGCTATAAAAAAAAAAAGGATATGTGGATGAATTTTCATGTGAATGGGAAGCACTTAGAGAACCTAGATTATTTACAAGACGTTTAGTGTGATCTTACATCACTGGACTAAAACCACACATCCATAATTAGCTAAAGCTACATGATATTACAACTATGAAAGATGAAATATGGAAAGAAAAAGAGGAAAAATTAAAAATAATGTCACTTCCCAGATTCGAGAAGGTTTATTCAACATGAAGGATTCCCAAAATTAAAAATATACAAAATAAAAAATTCCTTTTGTTGTAATTAAGAGAAGGAAGAAAAAATAACTTGGAAGCACAACTAATAAAAGAAGCCAAATTCAAACATTGTCGTGAAAAATGGAACCCTGGATATAAATTCTTTAGAGGAATTAATGCTAAGAATTTATATAAATTTGAAGAAAAAGAGGATTCATATAGTTAAGAATTAGTTTAAGTATATGTTTAAAGTCCTCAACATTTCCCCTCAAATTCAAATAATGAGAATGCACAACAAATGTCACTATTGGTGATGACAGAAATAACTCATCCCTAGACCTTAAAATTAAAACGGTGTGTCAAGAAGAACAACATAATGTTCTTGATAGATACAGAAAACATTCATAATTTTTTTTAAACAAATCTCACAAAAAGGTTGAATCTTATTGTTTACCCAATTCCCAATATTAAATTTATGATAGCAAGTGGGAAAAAAATTGAAGGTGTAGGAAAATGGCATAAGGTTAAATTATAAATTCAATAATACAATTTACAATCCTAATATTACATTATAACTCTAGGAGAAGTGGATGTAATCTTAGGTCTTCAATGGTTACAAACTTTAGGAACTTACTCTGCCAACCATAAAAAACACTTTATAAATTTTCAATGGCAAGGAGAAAATTATAAGTTACATGAGTTTCAACCTCCTCAAAATCCAATTGTTTATTCACATCATATGGTGAATTTAATCTAAAAATGGGCACAGGAATATATAGTACAATGTCATCAAATGAAAATATTGGCCTCAAACCTAGTTAAATATGAACCACATAAGATGTAACTCATGTAGTCGTCGTTCGAAAAAAGGATAAATGTTTCAAACTATTCATTAATTACAAAGGAATGAATAATATAAAAATTTAAAAAAAAAATTATATTCCCTTTATGGACGAAATGTTGGATGAATTGTATGAACACAAGTATTTTATAAACTAGATTTGAGGTCAGGATATTATCAAATCATAGTAAGATTAGAAGATGTGGTCAAGGCTGATTTTCAAATTCATGAAGGTCACTACAAATTCAAGGTTATACTATTTGGATTGACTAACACTCAACCACATCCAACAAACCATGAATGGAATATTTCAACTCTACCTAAGGAAATTTTTGTTAGTATTCTTTGGAGACATTCTTATATATAGTAAAACTTGGGATGAATATCTGAAGCACTTGGAGAAAGTTCTCTTTCTTCTAGAGAAAAAAAAAACTAATTCTATACAAAGATGTCAAAATGTGACTTTGGTAAGGAAGAAGTAGAGTATCTGTGATATGTAATATCACTGGAAGGTGAACAAAAATTATTAAATCAATCACATAGTGGCCCAAACCAACTAACGTTTCTAAATTAAGATAATTTTTTGGGTTAACAGGATACTATAGAAGGTTTATTTGGAATTTGTTCTTGTAATTTCACCCCTAACAATTATTTTAAAGAACTCATTTCAATTGAGGGAGGATAAGGTAGAAATATGTTTTGAAATCTTAAAGGAAATTATGTCCACTATACCTATACTAGTAACTTCGTATTGTTCAAAGCCTTTTGCAATCGAAAGTGATGCTTCATGTTTCATAATAGGGGAAATGTTGGTGCAAAATGGTCATCCTATATTATTTGAAAGCAGGAAACTAAATAAAATAGAATGCCTAAAATCTATATATGACAAATAAATCCTCACCATTATGCACACTATCAAAATGGCAACAATATCTTCTAGGAAGCGAATTTATGATACAAAAAAATCATAATACTATTCAACACATTTTCTAGCAAAATACACTTTCTAAAGAACAAAACAAATGCATTGAAAAAAAAAATCACTTTTGATATGGATACCTTACATAAGAAAGGGATGAAAATATAATAGAAAATGCTTTCTCATGAAAAGATGAAGAGCCACCATTACTTGCATTTTCAATTGTAGTTTCAGAATGGCTCAACTAAATTTAAAGTGAGCATGAAAAATATCCAAAAACATGCATTATAATCAATAATCATGTTCAAAAATTTAAATTTGAATGGAAAAATGACATTCTCTCCTTTTTCATATTTAGATTCAATTCTCTCAAGAAATCCTATGACTCACGAGAAAATGGACATGGGGGATTTTTTAAAACCTCTTATAATGCACAATTATCAATTTTTGAAAAGAGATGAATAACAATATTAAAAATTATGTGGTAGAGTGTGATCAATTCAAAATAAATAAAAATGAAAAAATTATGACTCTTGGATTGCTCCAACCCACAAACAACCCAAACCAAAAACAAGAAAAAATATTGAAGGGCATCATTGAAGGACTCCTTGTGTCATATGCAAAGGAAAAAATTCTTTTCGTAGTCGAGAGACTCACAAAGTATGCACACTTCATGGGAGTAAAGAAATCAGACACTGCAAAACAAATCTTTGAAGTACTTTTCAAAAATCTCTACAAATTGCATGGATTTCCAAAAATCATTGTCAACAATAGAGACGCCAAATTTAAAGGGAACTTATAGAAGGAATTTTTCATATATATCATAACATACCTCAACATGAGTTTAGCTTATCACCCTCAAATAGAAGGTCAAATAGAAATTGTCAATAAATGTTTGGAATTTCACCTTCATTGTCATGTAACAAACAGACAAAATAAGTGGTCACAATGGTTACACCTTGTTGAATGGTGGTAAAAATATACTTATAAAACTTCAAAGCATAACAAGAGTGAAATCCAATAGGATTTCATAAAATCCTGTAGCACTAATGTGCTCAAATTGGAACTTCTAGCGCAATTATAAATGTAAATAAAATATTATAAGGAAAAAAAGTAAATAACCAAAATATAAAAGTAAATAGTGAGGGTACCTACACACCCAATGGTGGATTGTAATTTCAAAATGAGAAATGGAGGAAGACTTTTTAATCCATATTTTCATCATTGCATATTTTTTCATCCATATTAATGTTTTCAAAGTGGGAAATTTGAAGGAACCAGCTTATAGCAACAACATTGTTAGCAAGACCCAATTTGGAGAATTGGGGTCTAAAACCTTTTTAAGTTAGCTTGAGGAATTAAATGACATTTTTTCAAGTAAAATTTCCCTACTTCAATGCAAGAACCTCTTACATTGTTCTACACTCAAATACATTTCCAATGGTGTAAGAATCACATCAATCAGAGTTCATATGCAAAATGCATGCCTCCTAAAAGTTAACTTATTGTGATTAACCACCATAATTTGAGAGGATGTCATGTCAACCCCCATTACTCATGGAAAAGGGGATAGTCATGTGGGAACTTAAAAAGGTAATGTTGTAACTCATGTTGAGGGTTGAATGGGTCAAATATAACCCATAGTCAGTTATTGGGTTATGTTACAACTAGGCCACTAGGAGGAAAAGGGGTTTGATTCTATTTGCTTGCAATTTGTTCCATAGTTGAGTATAGTAGCTAAGTGTGTTTAGAGAGAGAGCACAATAGAGGGGGTTTGTGTTTTGTAGCATCCCATAAGCCACAAGTTTTAATAAACTACGTAGAGAATGCATTCTCCTTTGAACTTGTATCATGTACATTCAAAAGAAAAGAGAACAGAGTGGCCACACCTTACAGTTGGGTTTTATCATGTACGAGTTTCATAAAACATATCTTAGTGTTCAATGTGGTTTTTCAGTGATTGTATTTACTCTCTATATTTTCTACATATTATCTATTGTATGTATAAAAAATAAAAATAGTAATAAAAAATCTCAAATTAAGAAGACATCAACCCTTCATAATATTTATTTTGGTTTATTTAACAAATATATTGTGACAAACTTTATGATGGAATATCCACGGTAATTTACAGATCATATTGATAAAAGAGCATGTTTGTTTGGTTATTTTGTGGGAATTTGTTGAGTATCATATCAATTTAAGCATAAATTCATAAAACCATATCCATGGTTGAACACTCAAGATTTGGAAGAGGAGAGGTTTTTTTTGTTGGAAGTACAATTCGTCAATATAAATCACAATGTGAACCTCATTGGGATGGCCCAAACTATTAATATTAGGCTAACCAGAGAATATGGGGGTTCCAAATAAAATATCAAATCTAAGGGAAAATCAAGGGATGGGGAAGAAATATAAAAGGAGTCCATATAACTCAATAAATAGCATTCAAGTTTGAGTGTCACAAACCATTCACAGTCCCTCTTCAAGATGCAAGCAAAGGCAGACAACAAGGTGTATCAAGGTGAGATATATTATTTGAAAATAAATCATTGGTTGCAATAGTTAGAGGTTTACTTTAAATTTCACCACATATATGAGGAATAGAAAATTTCATTTTTCTCATTTGAAATTAGAGGTCCATGCCCTGACCTAGTGGAAAATCCACAAGGAAACCCTTAGGCTAGAGGGATATCATCAAGTAACTAAGTGGGGGGAATTTAAAACACTCATAAAGTCTCAATTCTACCCTGTTGGGTATGTAGAGTATTCGTGGATTGGATGGCATTACTTTATGTAGATATAAGAAAAGTGTACATGAGTACACAATAGAATTCAGGGAGATGGAAATAATGTTCGGTAACTTAGAAGGATTCATCAAGTATCTAGGAGGTGTACACATCAATTTTTGAAATCAAGTGATGTTGTTTAAATATAGAATTTTGGATGAATCATATGTACAAGAACGATACATAGAAAAAATAGACTAAAAGAAACGGAAGTCAAGTGGTTCAAAGAAAAAGGAACATCAGGAAGTGTCTAAAGAGTGGAAGAAGAAGGGAATGGTGGAAAGGAAAATAAGACATAATCCATAGCACACCAATGCAAATATCATATCAACCACTAAAATAGTAATTTTCATATAGAGGATAAGTGCTAGAAATTGCATCTAGAGCTCAACTTGAAGAATCCTAAGATGGATGCGAAGAAGAAAAATGGCATATCCATATATTCGAGCAAATTATCTGGGGGAGGGTAGCTTTAACATGGAAAAGAATATTATTTTCACATTAGTGGAGAAGGAGGTGAATATCAGTGGAATTCATCAACATAAATATAATATTATGTCCAAACTCTTCCAATTAAAGATACAAATCACAAAGAAAAAAATTGTTGCTCTATTTGAATCACAAATACGGGAAAATCCCATAGAAACATATATGATCCACAAAATTGGATTGGTGGTTCATGACCATCATATCCCATATCCAATGGAATGGATCAACAAGGAGGTTAATATAAAGGTAACCAAATATTATAAAAATAAACTTTCTATTAGTGTTTATTTTATTGATAAAGTAAAAATAGATGTATTTCCACTTGATGTTTGTGGATTTTTGTTTGGGGGACATTATATGTACATGCAAGATTGATCGTCATGAAAATATCCAACCAATATTTCCTCATAAACAATGGAAAATCCTTCATCATCAATGTGCACAAGAGCAAATCAATGGTTTCATTGGTAACTACCAACAATGTTAAGAAATTGATCAGTTCTAGCAAGAAGTGTGTTTTATTATTCTTAAGAGAAAATCAATGTGTAGAAGAGATAATGAGAGCAAGGTTATCCCTAGAGGGCTGCACTAAGGAACAAAACATATTTATAGATGAATAATTGCTAAAAATGTATATTTGTGGACTAAAGGATTATATCACTAGTGAAATAAAGTTATTGAATCTTGAAACAATTAAGGATGTCATATATGCAACGAAATTAATTGAAAAAAAATAATTTCAACAAGCCATCCTCCACACGTACATCAAAACCAAGTAGATACTCAAATTAAATTTCACAAAAATATTCCAAATAAAATTCTCACAATTATATACCTCCTCCCTTAGCAGAAGAAGTGTACTGACATCAAGGCTCAAACAAGAAATGGGTAAACAAATATGGATATATTGGAGATAATTGGACACCCAAAGCATATATTCAACAATAAAATATTATATGCGTGTGAAGTTGAGATGGATTCTAACAAATCTAACAATGACTCATAAGAAGAATATAAGGAAGAAAATAATATTCCAAACGCACAAGTTGAAGATTCCATGCCCAATATATCTCTTGTTGCAATAAAAAGAATGGTGCAAACACAAACATTGAAACTTACTTATAGACAAATGAAGCACCCATAATTTCATAGATATAAACATCGTAAAAAATTATAAATATATTTGTATATCCAGTTGTAGAAAATAGAATATGGAAAAATAATTGATGAGTCGTGAAGTGTCACAAAATCAAGTTGAAATTAGAAAGTTATGAATTGCAATCAAGGTCCTACACAGTGTTGTTGGGATGACTTTCATATTGGGAATGCAATGGCTGCAAACTTGTCGAATCTATTCTACAAATCACCAAAAAAACTATTAAATTCAAATGGGGAGGAAGAAAATACAAATTGTTTGGATTCCAACCACCGCCAACTCAAATTGCATCTTCACAACACATGGAGAAACTAATTCAAAAGGGGGCACTGATTTACATTAAATAATTTCATAAAATGGAGAAACTAATTAGGAAGGGGCACTACTTTACATCGCACTGAAGCCATATAATGGTGATAGTAGCACACACAAAAAAAAAACATTCTCAACATCCGAAGATTAAATCATTAATCCATAAATATGAAAAAGTATTCCAAGACTTACCTTTGAAATAACCACCAGAAAGAAGGATAGAACATATAATTGAAGATAAACTAGACTCATCACTGGTAAATATCAAACCATACCAATATCCTCACCACCATAAAACATAAATGAAAGTATTAATACAAGATCTATTAAGGTGTAGAATTATTACAGCAAACAAGAGTTCATATACAATCCTAGTAGTGTTGGTTAGGAAAAACGATGGATCTTTCAAACCATGCATAGATTATCAAGGCTTAAATAAGATAACTATAAAAAAAACAAGTTCCCTAGATTCCATCTATAGATTAGATATTTGAACAAATTCCATGCATCAAAATATTTCTCAAAATTAGATATAATACCAAGGTGTTATCATAGTCGAGTAAAGCTAGAAGATGTAGCAAATATTGTCTTCTAAACTAACAGAGATTACTTTGAATTCAAAGTGATGTCATTCGGGTTAACCAATGCCCCTCCACTTTCCAGGTGACATTGAGTGAACTCTTTAAACCTTGCATAAGAAAGTTTGTTCTATTCTTATTTACAGCAATATATGAAAGAAACATCTTAAGCATTTGACAAAGTTACCAACTTAACGAGAACTGTACCAAGTTCTTGTTTTTAGAGGTCACAAAAAATCATGATTTTCATGTTGATTTTGAAAAGTGTTGTTGCAACATCAATCTTTTGTTTTATCATATTTTTGACACTTTAACTTTTCTTATGTATTAAGTATGGACATTTTTTCCAAATGTTAGTGATTTTCATGCCAATTTTAAAAAGTATTGATACAACATCAAACCCCCTTTTTTGGGCTCATTTTTTACATTTTAAATTTTCTTATATATTAAGTGTGGATAAGTTAGGATTGTTTATATATTTATGTATCATTAATTTTTAAAATTTTCTTATGTATTAAGTGTGGATAAGTTAGGATTGCTTATATATTTATGTATCATTAATTAATACTTCAATACACAAAAAATAATTGTCACCAAAAAATAATAATTTTAAACACTCATAAAAAGACACATTCACATACAGATGCAATTAAAAAAATACAAATTTCGAGACCTTTTCCCTAAAAATGACATGTCAAATAAAATATTTTTATGGAAAAAAATAAACATAAAAAGTTGAAAAAATATCATATATTATGAAAAATGCAAAATTGTAAATTTTTATCCAAAAATAATAATATTTGATTTTTAGTTGGGAAAAAAATAATGAATCACATAAAAATTTAAATAAAAATAACAAAACAAAAAATAATGATAATAATAATAATAAACTTATAAAAACAAAACCACTTTTAAAAAAAATGAAATAAGAAAATAAAATTAAACTATTTAAAATAAAATTAAAATTAAAAAAGAAATGGAAATAAAATAGAAAAACAAACCAAAAAAAATAAAAAATGAAAAATAGTATGTTGGACACCTAATCCTTTATGGGTAGGTGTGGAAGCCGAACAGTCATAAAGGAGTCCAAGTGACCTTGGAATGCGGAATCCAAGAGTCACATTAATGTAATATAAATGTACATCTATGAGTAATAGAAAAACAACTAATGTTTATCTTTCTCTTTGTGTGTGTTTACTTCTCACCCACCATGTGTGTGTTTAACATGGTATTAGAGCTACAGGTGAGGTCCTGGCATTTTCAGATTTGTCCAGCTCCGTTTTAGCTTTTCTGCTCTTGTAACTCCCTCCTGTTCTAGCGATTTTTTGCAAAACTGACCTCCCCTGCCATATTCTCTATCCTTTGTGCATTGAACTATTAACATAATTCGATAACGGTCATAGACCACAAGACTATTGGTGTGACTATGCGCTCAAATTGTTAGTGTTCGTTTGGTTGTCTCTGCTAAAACCACCACCTATACATGCTCCTCCAGACTTTCATTGCTCCCTCTCAATTGTTTGGCCTCTACGCTTCTCGGCCTTGCCTTTGTCGACATCTTCCCATCACCCCATTCCATCAGGACCGCTGAGATGCAGTGATTTTCCCCATGTGCCATTCACATCCCGAGACAAGATTATCTCGATGCATATTGATCGATGATGGGCAAGGGCTTTGGGATCAGTGAGAAATCCACGGCCAACAACTTGGACAATAATCAGACGGTCTGGGACTGTGGGAGGGCATTAGAGTTGATTAACGCTTTCTCTCTGAATCTGAAACCCTCATTTGTGCAATTCTGCCAGGAGCGAGTTTGTCCTGCAGCATGGTGGAGATGTTATGGTTTTGTGTTGGATTGGTTCTCGCTTCCGCAGCCAGATAAGGCACGCAGGGTTCAACACTGATTGCAGTTCTTTTTCCTCACTTCTCGGGCCATACCAAACTCTACTTTGTTAACATCAACATATAGGTCAGAGTTACACGACCTCAACCCTTCCACGGCGACAGGAATTCCACCTCAGTGCTAACTGTCTATAGGTGTGAAAACATGTTTTGTCTTTCCCGAATTTGGGTTTTATTAGCTTTGGAATATAATATGACTTGTAACTTTTACAGTCTATTTCAATGGTAGTCTTTGAGAACCGATGAGATGGCTCGGCCTCTTGTTGAGGTTCTTGGTTATGGCATACTCTATTGGTACATTGCGTGCACAACGCCATAGTTTGATGTTTTGGAGCTGTTATGATATATTGGACATATATATTTAAACTTTGACAGTTTTATTGTTTTATTTTAATTGAGGAAAGGTTCCAAATGATGAATTTCAAGTAAGTATTGGAGAACAACTTTGAAGAGAATGGGCTTACCTTACAAGTGAAAATCGAGGGAAACGTTGATCTTGGTATACTAGTGTGGTTGTTTTGGTTGGATGCAATACCAAGTCTAGTGCCTCCAAGTATATTTTTCCTTGAAATGGTATGCATTGACTGTGTATTTATTAATGATATGAAGTATTTTTTGGGGTGGTTATATATATAATGGTATATATTTTTGGGTAAAAAAAAAAAATAGGTTGAAACAACTACATCAAAGTCGAAACTGGTTGAGGAGTTTCTGTCGGGAGTCAATATCTGACTATTCCAGGTGGTGTCCTGATTAAAAATATTTTTGTTCACAAGCATCAGGGATTGTTTATATTTTAAAGTTGCAGTTATTTTGAATTGTGTGAGATATTTGTTCATTTGTAGTTGAAACATTGTTATGAAATTGATCAAATTGATGATGCATTAAAGTTATTGAATAGCCTAATTTGTTCCACTATTGATGGGATGGTAAAAGTGAGCAAGGAAGCTCTCTCTCACATTCAGACCTGTTTACATAATGCAAAATAAAAGATCAATTTTTTGCAGCTTGAATCTCAGCTACAACAAGAGGAATTACAATAGCGGAGTCATCATTCTGAACCTATTTCTATTCAGAACATTGAAACAGACTCCCATTAACAGCAAGAATATAAATTTGAGGTTGTTCACCATTCAACACCCATTTCAGGAGTAGATGTGCAGAAAGATGCAGAAATGCAGCATGCACCTCCCAATCCCATCATTAGACCTTGGGAAGAGCTTGTCCATAACAAGCACCGAATAGGTTTTGGATATGACAAGGAATTGTCCTTTCATATTCCGGACTACTCCAAGCCCATTCAATTTCAGAGCGTTAGATTTCTTCATGATAGCGCACCTACAGCTGTTCCAAATCCTACTCCTCTTCCAAATCAGAAACAAGAGATTAAAAAATGCCAACACTGTGATCGAGTTGGCCATATGAAAGATCATTGTTTCGATCTTCACCCATGCAAGCATTGTGGTAGACACACCCATTCTTCACACAGATGCTTCAAAAACAAGCCTTCTACAAGAGCAAAGATTCATCTTGGATGGATCGCTTCTTGGCAATGGGCATCAACAGCCAAGAAGATGTTTAAGAGATATGTCTGAACATGTTCTCAAATACTAAACAAACTTGCAGTTGAGTGTTCGCCATCATCTCACCTTGTACCTGATAGGGGGGGAAATGGTGGTCATCTACAAGCTTCAAAGCCACATCAAGCGAGCCTGAGCCACAATCTCTCATTCCAGATTCAGAGTTGTAGCCAGAGACACATCAGTTCAAGCGAGCCTGAGCCACAACCTGTCATTCCAGATTCAAAGTTGTAGCCAGAGACATAGCAGTTCAAGCGAGCCTGAGCCACAATCTGTCATTCCATATTCAGAGTTGTAGCCAAAGATATGGATGCCCATGAGCATGCCTTTGGTTGGTGGATAGCCTTAAACCATCTATGTGAGGTTGATATTCTTCCTCTTTCAGAACACTTCCTCTAGCAGAAGAGTTCAGCTTCTTGCCAGCTTTGGAAGAGTTCCAAGACATGCATTAAGCATTCCAATGTTGGTGGTCATCCTTAAACCATCACAGGTTGTAAACCTCCCTTCTTCTAGGTTGAAGGTATCCCTCTTCAAATATGAGGGACACTTCCTCTAGCAGAAGCCCTCAGCTTCTTGCCAGTTTTAGAAGAGTTCCAGGAATTGTAATAAGCGTTGCGTTCCAATGTTTGTGGTCATCCTCAAACCACCTCTTTTTTCCAAAATTTCAAAGAGCTGATTCAGCCTAAGTGTTGCCATGCATACCTTGCATATTTTTATTACAACTCTCTTCTTGGACTCACACATACCCCTTTGGATTAATGGGGGGAATGTTGGACACCTAATCCTCTAAGGGTAGGTGTGGAAGCCGAACAATCATAAAGGAGTCCAAGTGACCTTGGAATGCGGAATCCAAGAGTCACATTAATGTAATATAAATGTACATCTATGAGTAATAGAAAAGCAACTAATGCTTATCTTTCCCTTTGTGTGTGTTTACTTTCTCACCGACCATGTGTGTGTTTAACATATTCAAAAACATTTAAAATAAAATTTTGAAAAAGAAAATAACATTATAAACCAGTTAAAATCAAAATTAAATTTTAAAAAATGACACACAACATTTAAGAATTTAAAAATAAAAATAAACAAACATATTGAAAAGTAAAAATAATAAACATATTTAAAAAAAAAACAAGTTACAAATTATAATTAAAAAATAAAATTATTTAAATAAATAAATGGATATGAGATTATATATATATATAAACAAATAAACAATTAAAATAAATAATAATAAAAATAGTTTAGAAAATACATACAAACATATATATATATATATATATATATATATATATATATATATATATATAAAATTTATTTTTGGTTTTTGGTTTTTGGGAAAGAGCCGAGGTGAAGACCTCGTCCTCCTAGAGTGAATTGATTGTGAAGGTGTCTTAGGTAGGGGCTTTGGTGTTGTGGGATGTGAAGGTCTGCGCTGAGGGGAGAGAAATTCAAAGAGCTTCCTTCATTTGGAGGTTAGTTGTATCGAATGTTTGTGTAGCTTGGTCTTCCTGGCTGGTAGATATTATCGATTTAAAGGTCTTGTTGGAGTTCTCAAATATTAAGCTCTTTGCGCCCACTCTAGCTTCACCTTTGTTTGACGTGGGTTCCTTGTTTTGTAGATTTGGAAAAAATGGCCTTCAGATTTTAAGCTCACAATTGTTGTGTGTGTTTTGTATCTTGTGGTATGAGGAATTTTGAGATTGTTGGGAGTAGCTCAAAGTTGGGTTTTGTGTCAGTGTCTTCCTTCTAGTTTTGGGTGTAATTAGAAGGAATTGAGAGGGATGGTTTGGATGGGTTATATTGTGTGGTTAGGAAATTATTGTGGGTGGGAGTTGGTTAATTGTTGTGGTTTCTTGGACATCCCTACCTCTTGGTCCTGGCTGGGTGGTTCCTTTCTTATTCAATGGTCAAGGGGAAAGAGTCTCTAGTCAAGGAAGTGTTGTCATTTTCCTTCTTTGGTGGGTCTTCGTAATGTAGGGGTGGCTGGGATATAACTAGCATATATATTTCTATCTGAATTTGATAGGTGCTTGCATCAATACCTTATAGGAAATAAATCCCTTTTTATTCCAATATTTCCTTAATTAAAATTTTAATAGGAAGAACTACAAGGGTATAATACAAACCCTTTGTAAAAACCATCAGATTCAAGTGTGTGTGTATATATATATATATATATATATATCCCAGGGGAGGGATAAAACCCTTTTTAATATAGCCACTGGAGCCAAGAGCTTCATATATATATATATATGGGTGACGTGTCCTGAGTGTCTGTGTGTGACCCAAACCATAAACAGAACCAACATAGCCTCGACTTTCAATCTATACAACAAGTGTGTGAAAATAATTATTAATATAATTCCCTTACCTTTATTCAAGCTCCTCCTTTGTAATAGTCTCCTTCCGACCACAACATATGACCAAACCATATATTCCACGGCCTTTGTTAATGAGCACAACTTCCAATCACTGAGAAAAATCAACAGTTACTCATCATATGTCATACGCATGTGGCTCTGCTTCCTTTCTTTTATATTGGACATTCATTTCATGCCTTCCATGTAATCACTTTACACATCACCCTAGCTCTACATCACGTTGGCTCTTCCCAATGACGCGTAAAGGATTTTCCTTCTGGTAGAAGGACTCCAGGAAATGAATTTTCCCGTTAATTTTCATGATCAACCTCCTTCTAAAGTGGACCCGCCCTTTATTGAAGTGTGCAAATCCTTTTACCTCGGGGAAGATTCAGCAATCCTTTTTGGGCCCTTGTGAATAGTGTGTCAATGTATTGGTTCCAAAACATCCCGGCACTTTCCACGCTAGATCGTTGACACATCCCCCTGGTGCTTAGTCACCTAACATTACCTTATGTACTCCCTCCTTTGATATTTCAGGACACGTCAGCCTGGTCTTATGTCACCTTTTCATTTTATAATGCTATGCACTTTTTGAAACTCCCAGGAGAAAGAACCCAGTGGATGGAAATGTTCCCGTCGTTTGCAAGGCTTGTTCTGGTCTGTTTTTTACCCTTCACTTCAAAGCTTTTTTAGAATCGAAACATCATCCCGTATTCCTCCATAACTCACACTTGACACATCCTCAAGGCTCTTCCACGTCATCCTGGCTTCTATTATATGACAGACTCTTTTCGTCAAAATCTTGCTTCAATTCCTTCGTTCTTGTTAAGTTTCAAACTCCTAACGAACCTTTTAAAAAACTAAGTATTGTGCTCCTTCTTCGTTATGACCTTGTATATTGTTGCAGTCTTACACTCTCTCTTTTTCTACTTCTTCAATCTAAAGAATATGATTCTTCCATGTTTTAATGCCTCTACAATGGACTTGATTTTTTCCCAATTCTTTGTTGATTCTCGATCATTGATCAATGATTGCAATATTAATCACTTTGACTATAAAAGAAAGGGTTCAACTCTATTTTAAAAGGCATCTGAATTCCTCTGACTTGAATCTAACATACCTTCACAAAATTCTCCCCCTCTTGAGCTTATCTGCTACAAGTCTGCGACACAATCTTATTTAATAACATAAATATTATTCCATATAATAATAGACAAAGGTTTGGCACAAACACGTTACGAACACTTCAAACAGAGAATTTTCTCTATTATATACAAATAGATTAGAAAGGCTTATATGCATTCTTAGGCTTGATTTACAATTAATTGGCCCCTTTTAGCCCTTTTGGCCCACTTGGCCTCACTCCTCTACTCTCGACCTTCCTCTCCACAATTCTGCATACCATTTTTTCTCAATTTACATAATTATATGAAAGAGGATTTTTAACTACAAACAGTTTAGATCCAAAAAATCCTCAACAAACCCATATTTTAGGATCCTCTAGGTCATGTTGGCGCTAGAATTAGCACTTGGATTGCTTCAATTTCCTGACCAAACACATCCTAAACTCTAAGGCAATTTTAATGATTTGTTTTATGAGATTGGTAGGTGGTTTAAACTCTCATCCACTGAAAAGAGATTTCAGTCAAATCCAAAATTATACTAATGAGGGTATTGGAGCCTGATGTGGTAGAAAAGAGTGATTTTGTAGCCTATGAAGAGAAGAAAATGTAAAATGAGAGAAGAAACAGTAGGTCTACAAAGTAGAAATCTACCGAATTTGGTAGAAATTAACACAACTAACAGTTCAACAATATTTCATCAAGAGAAATCTATTTCTAGTCTTACAATGTTCTCATTGAGATATTATAAAAGATAATTTTTATGAGTGATGCTCTTCCCACTATTATTATATATATTTTTACCAAGAAGGTTCATTGTATGAAACTAACAAAAATTGATAAAACACATGAACATGTCAAGAGAGTGATAAAAACTCATAACAGCATGAGGAATTGAAAACTGCAAATGAAGATAATAAGATATGGAAAAACAAGTGAAAATTGACAATACACACACCAGATTGGTAATAAGTCCTCAGAAGTTTTTGTTCATTTCATTCACTAAAAAGATTATTGATCATATGAGTCAAGATTCTAAAACCATGAACCCTTACTTCATAGCAATTTGTCACATATATACAAAAATATAAAACTATCATCCCCACAAAAGGAGTAAATATGTTCCTAAAAGTTATTACCATCTCACGCAAGAGATCAAGCTTATCCAAAAACTTTAATATAAAGGGATATGACATAATCAAAATAAATAGCATCAAGGCTAACAATTCGAACTGGTCATATGATGTGGCATTCTATAGGAAGACTCCTCCTCTGTTCTGGTGCAACCAACTCCACAAAAAGAGTAAACAACAGTGAAAGTGATGTGTGGTTGTTCCTTGAATGCTGCTTGGTGCCTCGCGAAAATG